>JAJIBD010027536.1:0-22371 GCA_021461705.1 Cryptotis parvus | reverse complement strand
CATGGGAAGATACCATCATTGATGACATCGATGAAGAATATAGCCGACTGGTACAGCACCTCCATGGTAGTGAAGAATGCGCAGAGAGAAAAAGCCACACAAGGACACACCAATGGCTAAAATTCGAGCTCATTACGCCAAGTGGCAAGGCGCCAGCCTCGAAGCGAGCAATTGCTTTAACATCCAAGCGCAAAGCGGTGCAGGCGGAAGAAGACCTCAAAGACAGAAGGCAAGAAATACTGGAAGATGAAGCCCAGAAGCCGGGAGAGAAGCGTGCATGTGCCTGCCTGTCAGCTTCACCAATACAGACCAAGATGACTGCCCTCCAGCGCCTGATGGATCTATCACATCTTCAGAAAATGGAACGTATCCATGACTTCTACTCAGATTTCTTTACGATAGCCACGTCCACCACCACCCACAATACCGATTCCTCAGGATGGATATGTCATTCCTTGCGGCGTTTCTCCCTTCTGAAATCGAGGATGCCATATCATCGGTAAAGAAGGGAACAGCACCAGCCTTGAACAAAGTCAGACCCGACATCTGAAGAATCTGCCTTTGGTACTCATCAATGCACTGGCCGGCTTTTCCTGCGCTTTACCTGTCGAATGCAAGTGCCCTCCCAATGGAAAAAACCATGGACCACAGTTCAACTATTCAAGAGAGGGAGACATTCACAACATCGACAACTACGCACCCCCCCCATCTACCTGTTGTCCCATGTCATCATACAAGATGTTTCGAGTCATCCTGAACAGAATTGGCAGAACATTAGATGAGGGACAACCATGAGGAGCAACGAGGCTTCGGAAAGGATTAGAAGCAATCGACCATATCCACACAGTAACCAAGCTCATTTGAGGTTTGTAGGGAGTTCAAGATACCGCTCTATCTCACATTCATTGATTTACAAAGGGTGCTTTGATTTACTGTGGAGACGAGAGCGTGTTTGAAGCCCTAGTTAAGTAGGGGCGGATTTCAAATTTCGTAAGATCCTTTTTGAGCCCTTGTGACCCAAGTTCCACCAGGGGGTCTCACCATTCTACAATGAGTGATCGTTGATGTCAAAGAGGGGTTCGACAGGGTGATACCATTTCACCAAAAACTCTTCAGCGTACCACCCTCGAGAACATCATGCGACAATTAGAATGGGAAGGAATGGGAGTGAAGATGGAGAATTAGGAGAAGCTTACACCACACTCCGGCTACGCTGATGACATCGTTCCTAATAACACCAAACTTAGCCAAGTGGCACAAATGCTGGCTGACTTTGACCGAGAATGTGGAAAGATAGGTCTACAGCTGAATCTAAAGAAAACTATGTTCATGAGAAATGAACTGGTTCCAGGCCCCATTCACTCTCAATGGAACAAACATCTCTGAATGCAGCAGTTATGTACCTAGGTCGAGAGTCAACATGATGAGCGACCTAAAACCTGAGCTTTGCAGGAGGAAGAGAGCGGCATGGAATGCCTTCAAAGGCATCGAAGAAATAGCTAAAAGGACAAAGAACCTCCGGCTCCGGGCACATCTCTTTGACTCCACCGTTCTCCTGCATTAACATACGCCTCAGAGACCTGGGCCCTGAAAGCAGGATGAGAATGCTATGGGGTCTCCCAGAGAGGAATCAAAGAGCTATGCTTGGAATATCACGTCTCACTCAAGTGAGAGTAGGAATCGGAGTTCTGACCTCCATCGCTATTCCAGAATCAGGGGCGCTGTCGTTTGCCAAGGCGTCGAAAATCAGATGGGCTGGACATGTAATGCGATTTGGGACAACCTGGGCTAGAGCCATTACGGGCTGGATCCCACGGGGATGTCAAAGATCACGTGGCCGCCCACCTACAAGATGGTCAGACTTCCTTGTTAAGACCCTGAAGGAACGGTTTGAGGCTCTTCATATTCCTGAATCAACCAGATGCCATTGGGCTACATTGGCACGTAGGAGGGCCAATGGAAATGTTACTGGCGCCGCTCGAGCAAATCGATGAATAGCGGGTTCAAGTGATCAAGTGATCAAGTGATATTGAAAGGACCCCACTGCACACACATTCCTGTGTCCTGGACTTCCTTCACTCCCATGAAATCCAGCAAAAGCCACTTTGAACGGTAGAGATGTGTTTAGAGTTCCTCAATGCAATAAATTGTATTTCTCTCCAGGGAAACGTGCTTGTGCTTCTCTGCTTCTGAAGGCTGGGTCAGATTGCTTTTTACAGTTCCTGTGAGTACCATAAAGTATCCTCTCACATGCACATTCTCAGCTCATAAATTAGTTTAGTACTTTTCGATCTATTTGCTCTGTTAATGCAGCAGCATTTTATCTAGCATAATCACCAATTAATATCAATGATTGAAGAATAGTAATGGTAGTATGGTGTCAGAAAACACATATTTAAGGTTACAGCTTTTAAAATGATTAGACACGTTCCCAAAGTGACTTTTGCCAGAAAGTAGCATGATAAAATAGTCCTGTAAGATAATATCTTAGAATTTAACACGAGATTGATTTGTTAGTTCCGAAGTGGGGATCGTTTTATCATATTTCGAACAATTTTAGGTGAATTAGATAACAAATATAAGCAACTTCATTATCTTAAGAATACTAGATTAAAATAGAGCGAATATTTTCATCACATCTCTAGATCTGCTGTTGTCAAATGGAAATACAATGCTTGTCATGTATTTTACATTTAAAATTTTAATTTATTTAGCTTTTGAGTCACATCAGCAATGCTCAAGGGACATTCCTGGCTCTGCCGCTCAAGAGGGTACTCTTGATGGTGCTTGAGCTTTCCTCAGCAGGATGGGGAATCGAGACCTGGGTCGACCCATGTGCAGAAGGCCAGCGCCCTCCCACGCTGGACTATTTTACGTTTTTTGTTGCCATTACTATGGCTAAAGAAGTTAAAAGAGAGCTCAGGTATCTAGGGACAACATGCCTAGCATATAGAAACAGAAGATTAAATTCACAGCACTCCATAGCCCTATGTTGACAAGTTTAGCTCACTCAGCACCCGGGATAGCCTTGTACCCACACCACCACGCCCCTCTCCACTTTTTACTTTGCCAAGTGGCATTTGTATAATCAGAAAGAACATTGAACAGTCTGGCTAGGCCCGCTGGGTTTCACAGACGTACGGGGAGTTTTCTTTTAGGGGCTCCTTCCTGTATCAAATAAAAGGGAGCAGGAAAGCAAAAGCATGAATTAACATTTATTTAACCCCGTATCACTATCACTATCTTCCCGTTCACCATCAGTTTGCTCAAGCAGGCTCAGTATTAGCATCTCCTCATATGTCCTGTCTCATAACCCATTTATATTCAGAATATTACTACTTAACATAATTCTACTAATTATTTGACATTTTATTCATTGTCTTTAAATCCAGAATTTGTATTTTATACATATATCACTTAGTAGGAGTTATATTTCAAGTCCTGGAAGCTAGTCAAAGTTAAATTTAAAAATAATAATAGCTTGTAATGGGGGGGGAATCTGGAGATTCCCTACTTCCATTGGTGGTAGGAAATGTGCACTAATTGGAGAGGGTTAGATTGCTGCAATAGTGTGCCCTTGACTGAAACCTAATCATGAACAGCTTTATAAATGTCTATTTACAGGTGTTAAAATAAAATAAAATTAAAATAAAAATAAAATAAAAAACATGAAAACTAAAATAGCAATAGCTGTCACAAAAGAAAAAGTGGGTAACATTGGCCAAAAGGAAAATTAAGAAGTTTATTCTTAAGAAAAAATAAAAAAGAATGAAATGAGGAATTTAGCAGGAATTAGGGCAATCTGTTATAATATGCAGAGATCAGCATGGAAATCCAATGAGATCATATTAGACTCCGAAAGATAAATGGGTGAGATGTAGCACTAAACAGTATTTACAAAAGGAGCTAGTTACAAACAAGGAGGAACATCCAGCTTTAAGAGTCAAAAAGTACAGATCAAGATATTAATATTATTTTCATCTCTGCTGGTGGCGGCCTTTTTTTTTTTGCTTTTTATTTTATTTTTGTTTTTATTTTATTTTAATTTTTATTATACTTTCTTTTGCTCCATATTTTATTTTATTTTAATTTTTTTTATACCACCATGACACATAACAATTACAATTATTTCATCTTATGGTTCTTGGTAGTACAGTAATTCCAAAACACCTTCCCTCCACCAGTGTACCATTCCCACCACCAATGTACCCCACCCCTCCTGCCCACACCTCCAGGCTGCCCCTCAATAGCAGCAACACCCTTTTCCCCTCCTCTTTCTCTCTGTCTCTTCCCCCGGCATCTCTCTCCCTCTTTTGCCACAATACGCGGCTAGCCCTCAGATATTTAGGATTTATCATTTGAAGTCTCTTTGTGTATCAACGCAGAGTTCTAGTCTGACATTACCATTTCCCACATAGTAAAACACTGGTGGCGTATTTTTTATATCCCATTAATGAATGCAGTCATTCTGTATCTGATACTTTCCTTCTGACTAATTTCACTCCAGCATGATAGTCTCCATGTCCGATCCATTTGCAGGTAAATTTCACAATTCCATCTCCCTGATAGCTGCGTGAGTACTTTTCATTGTGTAGATATACCAGTTTCTTTAGTCAGTTTCTCTGTTGGGCTAGCAATTCTAGGTTGTTTAGATTCTAGCTATTTTAATTAGCTAAGCGCGGTGATGAATAAAAGCAAGGTACAGAATAGTGTTTACTTCTGTGTGTTTTTGGGTCTCAGGGTATATTCCCAGAAATGGTAGCTGCTGGGTCAAATGGGAGCTCCCAATATCTAGTTTTTGGAGGAATATCCCATATTGTTTTCTTCCCAAAAGGAAGCTGGTCCAATCCCACTCCCACCAACAGTGGATGAAGAGTCTCTTTTTCCCACGTAATACATGCCAGCACCAGATTCTTCTTGTGTTTTGGATGCGTCCAGTCTGTGTGGTGTGAGGTGGTACCTCATTATTGTTTTGATTTGCATCTCCTTATATTACCATGATGGAAGTAGTAACTTTTTCATATGCCTTTTGGCCTTTTTTGAATTTCTTCTTTTTGGAAGCTTCTGTTCATTTCCTTTCTCCTTTTTTGGATGGTTGGCTGTTTTTCTTTGTGAAGTGCCTGATATATCCTAGATATTAACCCTTGTCAGATGGCTATTGGGTAAATAATGCTTTCCCACTCTGGATTGTCTTTTGTGTCTTGGTCACTGAGTTCTTTTTTGAGGTGCAGAAACTTATGCCTAAAATTTTGTGTGACTTTGATAGCAAAATGCTGCGGCAGTTTAGCAGTCATCTGACTATCAGATGTCATATATATATATATATATATACCTATATATATATAATTAGTTTACAATGATGACGTTTTATGTAGTTCTGTTAATAGTAGTTGCTACCAGAAAAACTGCTAAACAGTACTTTTGAGTTTATTTGCTATATTATGAAGGAGTACTTTGATATGCCAAATACCAGTAACAATTATAGACCTCATTCCCATGACCTGATGGAATGGTCAGAGGCTTCCCTTTATGTTCTGGAGCAAGCTTAGGTAGCCCTTGGCCTCTACTAGCATATGAGACAGGACATATTGAGGATATTACTAGTGTTGTACCCGAGCCAATCAATTATGAACGGGAAGACAGTGATACAGTGATAATGCTTTTTGTTTATCTTTGCTTTGCATTTAACATGGCAATGGTGTTTCGTCTTTGAAGATGCTTTTAGTTTCGATGTTGTCGTGCGTTTTCCTATGTTTTTCTTCGATGTACCTTTTTATGATTCAGTCTGATGTTGAGATCTATAATCCATTTTTGATCAAGGACTTTTGTGCATGACATTAGAAGGGAGTGCTAAGTTCATTCTTTCACACGCAGCCATTTTGATGGCCGCCTGCTCAATCAGCTACAACCCGAGAGAGAGGGTACCCGAGGTGAAGGTAGACCGATGTGCGAGTTCAAAATGTCAGTTTCTGCCATTTCCGCTCGGACTTGCGCGGGGGGCTGTAATTTAGCCTTCTGCCGAGAGGCGCCTGGGGCTTGGTGGTGGCCTTTAAAAGTCTAAGGTTAAGGATTGCCTAGGGTGTGGTCAGAGGGAATTCATAGACTCTTGCAGGGGATAGGAATCTTTGGGAAACCTCCAAAAGCTCTTGAAGGAGCCAGAGAAGCACAGTGATGAGCAATGCCTCGAACCACAGCCCATACACGTTTTGAGTTCCCAACTCCAGCATTATGGTCCATCAGGTCCACCAGGAAGTATCTCAAGCACAAGCAAGGAGGTAAGCCCCTGAGCACTTCCAGGCATGGCCTCAAAAACCCAAAAAAGAAAAGTGGGTGGGAAGTGACAAAGTAACAGACAGACTGGATCTTGTGATTCTCATTTTAGAGAGGGAAGGCTGCCACACCAAAATGCTCATTTCAATATTGTTTATAGTGGAATAGTTGAAAATACTTCAGATTTTTTTTATTTTAAGAGAATGTTTGAGTAGTAAAATATTTTAGTTAAAATAAGTTTTTGGGGGACCAAGAGAGTTACAGCAGGTAAGGACACCTGTTTGCATGCAGCTACATTTGATCCCACGACTTTATATGGTACCCTGGATCCCCCTCCACTCCCTGGAGTAATCCCTCAGTGGGGCCAGGAGTAAGCCCTGGAGCACTACTACAGGTATTTTAAACAATATTAAACTAAAAATTCAGCCTGGGTGCCGGAAAGATAATACCTCTTGGTAGGGCACTTGCCTTGTGTGTCCCTACCTTGGTTCAGTCCCCAGTGCCTCCATATGGTTCCTCAATCCCTGACAGAGTGATCCCTGTGAGAAGTGTCTGGAGTAATCCTTGGAGCACTGCTACGTGAGACCCACAAAAGCAAAAAATAGCAGTAAAATAATATAATACATGTATTGGGGTAGAGGGGTACACTTTTGGCTGGGCTTAAGGATCACTCCTGGTGAAATCTGGGAGGGAGGAACCATATTGATGCCAGGGGATCAAAACTGGCATCAAGCTACATGCAAGACAATCCCTTTACTGTCTCTCTGGCCCCTAAGTCACACACACATACATTAAATATATATATGTATATATAAATATATATATATATATGTTAACCATGCATAGATAACTAAAAATGTGTGTCAATGGTCATTTATTTTTATGACAGTAAAACTACAGATCTTTCCCCCACCTATTTTTATTTTCTGGTATTAATATTGGTGCATATTACCTTTATAATGAAAACAATTTGAAACGAAGTTATTCAATGTTCTCTAATATTTTATAAGTTGTCACAGTAAGTAGTTTTATGTTCTCCCTATTCATATATGCTTTAGAGATACACTAAAAAGATCAGGGAGTCATATTATGTAGTTTAACTGCACCTTTTTCAGAATGAGGTTTGTTAATTCCCAGTAAAAGTCTACCCCTATCTTTACTATTACCTTAATTCTGACTTAAGTCTGGTATTTCAAGAAGTGAAGAAATAGTTTTTAAATAAATACATGATCTCCATTTCCTTACCTAGTTTCAAATAGATCTAGTCTACTCTTATTTAGCAGCATTTAATGTCATGATACGCTAATTCGCTCTATTGTTGTTTAATTGATACATAATTCCCCTTATTTTTAAGGTTATTCTGGTACAAGTTAACCCAGGGGAAGCATTTACAATAAGAAGAGAAGATGGACATTTTCAGTGCATTACAGGTAAGAATGACCATTTATTATCACTTGAGATAAAAACAATTTATAAGTGTTTTATCCCTTTTTCTGATAATCAACAGCCAAGACATAATTTTGAAAACCCTTTTGACCTAATTGTTGGGAGTAGCCACCCTAATTAAAAGGCTTATTCATTCATTGTCTCTTAGAACAGTCTTATACTTTGTTTACTATTCTTACCTAGAAGTCACCCTTAACAACACCATCCCCAGACCAGGACTATAAGACCGAACTCAGATTTTATCTCTGAAAGTTTTTAGTGTACATTCCTCTACCCTGCTCACTTGCCACATGTGGACAAACATTTCTGACAAACAAAATTGTCTTACAGGTATCCCCAAATATCTTCTTTTCTGTTAAATTAATATTTTATTATACTACCGTGAGATATACAATTACAAAGTTGTTCATGTTTGGGAGTTTGGGTTTACACAGTGTTCCAGCACCCATCCCTGCACCAGTGCTCACTTCCCACCATCAATGTCCCCAATTCCCTCCCCTCCCATAGCCTGCCTCTATGGTAGGTTCTTTATCTCTTTTCTCTCTTTTGTCCCTCTCTCTCTTTTCCTCCTATTACATATTATGGATATTAGTACATACACTTAGAGGTTATCATGTATATCTTTTTCCCTGTATGCTCAGTTCTAGGTTGGTATTAGCCCTTTCGACAATTATTGGCAATTGTTCCCTTCTCTGTCTTACCTAACCTCTGATTCCACACGGTTGTGGTAATTTCCACCTTGACAAGACCTCCTGATCCACGTGTTTGCCTAATCTTGGATTTTGCATCATAATACATATGTATGTGTGTGTGTATGTATTTATGTCATGCAAATAAACACAGTCATTCTATATCCGTCTTTTTCCTTCTAATTTCACTCAACATGATCCTCTCCATGTCGATCCATTTATAGACGAATTTCACAACTTCATTTTTCCTTACAGCTGCATAGTATTCCGTTGTGTAGATATACCAATGTTTTTAATCCAGTCACCATTCTTGGGCATACTGGTTGTTTCATTTTTTTACATGTAGCTGTGCAGTTTTCCCAGCACCGCTTGTTGAAGAGGCTTTCCTTACACCATTTTTAACTCTTTGCACCTTTATCAAAGACTAACTGATCATGTGTTTGAGGGTAGGTATCAGGATACGTTACATAAGTTCCACGGTCTATTTTTATTCCAATACCACACTCTTTTAATTAATACTGCTTTGTAGTACAGTTTGAAGTTGGGAAAGGTGATTCTTCCTATCTTCTCGCTTCCCTTTCTTACACATTGTAGATTGTAATATATTCTAGAACATGATTGGTTCCACTAGTTTGATGTACCGGGTCCGGACCACAAAATGGTGGCTATTATGGTAGAGAGTCATCCGGCTGCTTCCGAGGTCCTACAGAGGTGATGGGCCACTCCCAAAACCCATCTTGCCTCCTGGGAGCCTCATGGTCAGCTGAGTTAGGGGAGAGCCGGATGGCAGCTCTCCTCCCATGTGTCTGAGTCTCTGGCATTATGGCCAAGAGCCCCGAGGCAGTTTGTGGGCGGGGCCACCAGGCCTCCAGGAGGGGTCAGAGAGGGGAAGGGGTACTCCAGCTCCATCTCCAGGAATGCCCGGTGACTTCCACCTCCAAGAGCCACCTACCTGGGCTCGAACTTGGCTGCTCTGAGCTGGTCTTGAGATCAGCATCTCTTTGCGTGAGGTTCTGATGAGCTGTGGGATCCAGACCGTGATAATGGTGGCTATTATGGTGAGCGGAGTCTCATCCGGCTGCTTCCAAGGCCCTACAGAAGTGATGAGCCAACACCCAAAACCCATCTTGCCCCCTGGTAACCCTCATGGTCAGCTGAGCTAGGGAGAGCTGGATGGCAGGTTTTCCCCATGCGACTAAGACTCTCATCTTTCTCTCCATTTCTGTCTCTGTATTTCTCTCTCTTCTCCTACACCTTGTGACTTGCCTTACGGTTTATGATGCAATCATCTATGTGTATATTCAGTAGTGATTTCTAATGTGACATTATAGTTCCTCATTCCCCATCAACCTCCCCAGTTTGTTACAACTACAGTGATCATTATGTTGTACAGATGTGAAAGATCCTGGGAAGGACCTGGTCCTAGCCTACTTTGTTATCTAAACCTCTTGTGTGATCTAGGCGACTGTTCTTCCTATGTCAGACCATCCACCATCCAGGGCCCACAGGGCAGAGCCCTGGGGGGTGTAGACAAGCCTATCTCTTGTCTGCCACCTGTCAATGCAGCCAGGCACCACAGCCACACCTGCAACACCTTGAGGGGCAGGTGGCCCCGATACCATTTTTGAAACAGGAGCTTTGTAACCATTCATTGTGTATGAGCCATCTTAATTTATGAGAGCTAGATAGACTTATCTTGCACCTAGGTGATAGCTCCCAACACAGATAAGGGTTTAGCTCTTATGACAGTGTCTATTATGTAGTTCAAAAGAGGGATGACTTGACTGTATTAATAGAACAATGAGCTTTAATTTAAATAAAACTAAAGCAAGTAAGTCAACAATTGAATCTTGAAAACAAAATGTTGGACTGCAAAAGCAAATGTGTTCAAGACACATGATATAATACTCTGACTAAATGTGAATCCTTTTGCCTCTATTTAATGCTCAGTTTTTAATGTATGTTCTGTAATCCATAGTCTGGAAGGGAAGGAAAAGAGAAAGAGAGAGAAAGGCAAAGAAATAAAGAACCTGCCATGGAGCAGGGCTGGGAAGGGGAGGGAACCAGGGATGTTGTTGGTGGGAGATGGGCACTGGTGGAGGGACGGGTGCTAAAAAACACTGTATGACCAAAACCCAAACATGAACTTTTAATTGTATATCTTTTTTATTTGTATTTCTCACGGTGGTATAATAAAATACTTAAAAAAAATACTCTGACTAAATGGTGTCTCTTTTTTGTTTTATTTTTTTTTTCTTTTGGGCCACATCCAGCAGTACTAAGAGCTTACTCCTGGCTCTCTGTACTCAGTGATAACTCCTGGCTCTGTACTCAGTGATAACTCCTGGTCCTGCTGAGGATTGAACCAGAGTCAGCCTCTTACAGGGCAGGTGCATTACTCCTGTACTATCTCTGTGGCTGCTAGGTGATGCCCTTTTAGGTTATTTTGAAGTATTGACAAACGAAAACTGAACCAGGAGACCATTGTCATGTGTCTTTTCCTGCGGAGGAGGAGAGTTTGGGGCTAAGGAGGTGTTACTCTGTCACCCACTCAAAAAGTGTGCTCTCAAAAAGTATCCCTATTTGGCTATTTATTTCTTTGCTGCCATTCATCATTGTTTTCCGGCTCTCGTCTCACCAGTATTTCATCCTTGCACTTCCTGCCATTGAGGTTTTAAAATTAGAAAAGTTTCAGTACCTGTACGTCTGGAATCATGGTGATGATCCACCCATCCACAGTTAGTCTGCTCTTTCACACTTCCCTTCTCTACAGAGTGCCTATGTACTCTGTATCTGGCTCAGATAACTTGGGACCCTTCTTTAATATATTGGTAAAGACTTACAATCCCTGATTCCTTACTCACACCTTTTACCTCAGAGTAAGTTCTTACTATTAAAACACCTCCAAAATTTATTAGGAGTTAAGTGTTATTTTATGGAAATAGTCAACAATTTAATGAGTAAATGATAGCTATAAAACTCAAAATATGTAACTGAATTGAAGGTGCTTTGTTAAAGGCACAAGTCTAAAAGCAAATAACCTGGGTTCAAAGATGAGTGGGTTGAAGTTTGAGGAAAACTAGACTTGGCATGAGGAAAACATTGATCGTGAAGCAGAACTATCAAATAGCCTCAGCACCAAGCAGTACCTCGGTCACTCTGGGAGATGATGTGCAGGATGATCCTCCCTCGTGATCCTTTTGAGAAGGGATATTTAATTTCTCTTGAGCGAATCCTCGGAGTTGACCTTCTGAAGTTCTTTTCGCTTGTTTGTTTTGGAGGTGGGGGTGACACCTGGCGATATTTAGGGTTTACTCTTGGTTCTGTGCTCAGGGATTACTCCTGACAGACTTAGGAGATCTAAGTATTTTCACTTACACATTGTAATCAAAAAAGCAGAGCTGGTAAATTCTGCTTAAAATAAATATTCTCTAGACCTTTAACTTTTTTATCTTCCTAAGAATTTAAAAAGTGCCAGGGATCAGACCTGGTTGTTGTGTACAGCAGGTAAAAGGCACGCATTTTACCTGCTGTATTAGCTCACCAGCCCAGCTCTTTTACTAGTCTAAAATGTTATGATTCTATAGCCTTGGGTATACCATTAAAGTTCTGGCCATTATTTCACATATACATGAGGATATACTTAATGTACATTAGATTAAGAATTTTCACCAGCCCTTATTTTTTAGTTACTCATAACTGTGCTAATATAATATCTTTTAGGATATCTTAAGTTTATAGGGAGGTCAGTGTCCAGAGAATAAACATTTTTATGAGATCACTGGATTAAATTCTAATTTGGTCATTAGATTCAATGAAAATTATAATTGACTCAAAACCCTATGTAGTAGATTCTCATTTGAATAGATATTTACTTTCTTTATAATTTAGCAAACTAAACCATGTAGAAGTTATATCCTTTGTATATTACTTAGAATACCTCAGATACCCTTGGAAAATGCTCTAAATTATACTTTCTTTGTTGGTAGAAACCACATTATTATATTAAGAACTTGACATGACGCTACAGATAGTTCATGGATTAAGTCGCATGCCTTGCATGCAGCCGCCCTGATCATTGCTGGGTGCAGCCCTGAAGACCACAGAGTGGTCCAGGTAATTAGTCTGCAGCACTTCAGGGCCCAAGCACTGCCAGGGGGCACCAGGCCTCTCAGACACAGCTTAGTAGCCCTCCTGCCCTATAGTTAAATTCTTAGGAAGATAAAAAGCTAAAGGTCTAGGAGAATATTTATTTTAAGCAGAATTTACCAGCTCTGCTTTTTTAAATAATACTGAATATGACTAGTTCAAGATTACAATGTGTAAGTGAAAAATACATGATGATATGTTTTCAATAAGGATTTCTAAACTGGTGGATTTTAAAAGTTAATATGAGGGGCCGGGTGAGGTACAGCGGGTAGGGCATTTGCCTTGCATGTGGCCGACCTGGGTTCATTCCCCAGCATCCCGCTTTGTCCCCCAAGCCCGCTCCAGGAGTAATTCCTGAGTGTAGAGCCACAAACACAAACAACCCTGAGCATTTCCAGGTGTGACCCAAAGAGCACCAAAACAAAAAAACAACAGAGCTGTATAACTATATATGGTTAGTTGTGCTTGTTTAAAAATAGTTCCTGTGTTCTAGGGAGCGGATAGAGATTTAGAAATAATCTGTTTCCTATAAAGAACACTATTTTTTTGATTTTCTAGATATTTTTAGCTCCTTTTAGATGGATTTCTCATTAGAATCAGATTTTCCGAAAAGACTGATTATAGTTAGCACCGCTTACTTGTTTATTTAGCTTAAAGTTAGCCCAGTGAACACGTTTTGACCTCCTAAACTTTAATATGTTAAAACTTTAATATTACCTTCTTTAATATGTTAAATAGCTCTAACTTTTATATCTGAAATAATTGAGAAAACATGCAGTAATTGTTAAACCAAAAGCGGATTTTCCTGTGCTTGTGGGATCTTGAGAATTGTCTCAAGAAGCTGCGCACAAAACTCCGGAAGAAAGAAAGTTCAAGTTTATTATACAGATGGTTTCAGGTCCCTCCCTGATGTCCAGGCCCTCTATTATCCCTGAACGCTGCCGGTCCCAGTGGACTCCCTGCCCTGTCCCACGCAGTCTGCTCGCCTCCCGTGAACATATCCCGGAGACGGCCACGGCGGTGTGGGTCAGATCCCTGTGCTCTGCACTTTGTGCGCCCCAAGCCCAGCATATACCTGAATTACCTGGGGGTCCCAGCCCAGCCTAAATCCTGCCCATCTGTCCTCAGGTGGACCCTGAGGTGTCCACCTGACACCTGAGGGCTGGCTCATGTAGGCCTACCTGACCTGGAGGTCCTGTGGAGAGAGCGGTGGGTCCCAGGGAGTTCTGTTCCAAGAGATGGAGGCGAGGCAGCTTCTGGGGTCGGGACGTATGATAGAGATGGAGCAGGAGCCAGCCTCTCCGCCCCTCTCTCTCCTCTCTTTTCTCTGTCTCCTCTCTGAGCTTGCATTAGGGGCCTTGTCTCAATTCAGACCCCACCCCAGCCATCCCCAACTTGATTGGCTACCTATTTCAGGGTGGAGATTTAAAGTGACCTAGCTCACTACACCTCAACCTGCCGTAACAGTGATAATGACCTATTCCTAGAACTATGTAGACAATCAGTAAAAATTTGCTATTTAAATGATCTTAGTAGATATAGCCAACATATGGGCAATCTTATTTTTTCTCCATGGAAAAACTTTTCCCCTAAAAACTCTTCTTTTAAAATCTCATTTTATCATGAAATAACTTTGAAAATGAAGCTTAAGAAAATGTGTTTGGACTGTATTGATTTTTACCCAATTGATACTAGAATTGAGTCATCTTGACTCTAGAATTCTCATACCATACAAAAAATGTATAGCACTAGTATCATGACATTTTGTATCAGATGACTGCTGCCAAGAATTGGGCCTACACTCTCTTACCAAGGATACCAGTCACTTCTTTGCTATCAAAAAGGAATTTATTCTTACCACACTGGCGCCTCCGGCAGCATTGATAGTGTATTGTTTCCTCCTGTTTCCACTGTTTTCTTAACTGCTTTTTTTTAATTTTACAAATATTTCTTCTGGGTTTCTCCTGTCTCTATATCATATATATGTACCTCTGTATCTTTCTCCTGTCTCTATAATCTATAACTAATCTTTTTTAGGGTATATTAAAATTTTACCTTAAAAGTATGTAGCAGGTTAATGAAATAAACCAGTCTCAAAGGAAAAATAATTTTACAGTTTCACTGCAAATAGAATTCATAGAAGTAGAAGGAAGAATGGTGATTACTAAAGACCAGAGAGTAAATGGAAAATTAGTATGTTTAATGGGTGTAGTTTCAGTTTTAGAGTGAAAAAAGTTGAGAGATAATGGTATTCAACTATATGAATTTCAACAGGGCCACTAGTCTGCAAAAGAACATATTTAAAATAGTAGATTTATGCATTTATATTTAGCCATCATTTTAATAAAACTTTCTTTTTACAAAATGATTTTGGGGGAGAGTGTTTACTTAGGGTTTTGGGGTGGTGTGATTTTTTGTTTTGTTTGTTTGCTTGTGTGATAAGGATTTTGGCTAGATTTGTCCAGAGTTTGAGTAGACAGTTTGAGTTTTTTCTTTGTTTCAGAAAAAAAAAGAACTAAATTAGTCCTCAAAATCATTGCCTTCTTTGTACACACTATATTTAACTCCTGGGGCTATGGAATATAATTAATTTTATGATGAGTTACAGTAAATGATGTAGTTGACATTTACATTTAAGAGATAGGTTCTGAGATAAATTTCACCTAATCAAATGATCCTTAAAAAATTCCTTCTGGAAGATTTTCAGGAGGAAACCATGTGGCAAGTAATGCTATTGGCCTTTAGGATTTCTAGAGTAGCTCCTGGATTATAGCCAGCAAGGAAGTGGTGTTCTACTATAGCAGGAATCTCCGAGTTTTGCAACAGCCACATAAATGGTAAAGAGAACTGTAGCCTCCAAGTGAGGGACATACCCAAGCCAACAATCTTTTTAACCTGGGGGAAAGGCTGATTAAAGACACTGATCACATTGTATGTGCACTTTTTAATTATTTTATTGTACCACTGTGAGATACAGAGTTACAAAGATGTTCATGTCTGGGTTTCGGCTGTACAGTGTTCCAGCACCCATCCCTCCACCAGTGCCCATTTCCCACCACCAATGTCCCTGATTCCCTTCCCCTCCCTAGCCTCGCCTCTATGGCAGGTTCTTTATCTCTTTTCTCTTTCTCTTTCTTTCTCTCTCTCCCCCTCTTTCTCTCTCCCTCTCTCTCCTCCCTCTCTCTCTCTTCTCTTTCTTATACATTGTGGATTGTAGTTGTATGTGCATGTTTTGATATTTTTAAAAAACACATAGCATGCCATCAGCCTATAGAAGTGGGTTCCACAGTTCAGCCTTGTTTCCATGATTCTCACACAGTGTAGTTTTCTGGAAAGAAACAGGCTGTACTTAAGTTGAATAAGAAACTGAGGAAATTTCAAAAAACACATACTCTAGAGAAAATTGCTTTCTGACTATATTTTACTAATATTTTGCATTAAATGCATAACCCCACATTATAACTGAGTAATGTCCTCTTTCTCAGAGCATTAATCCCACATTGATTTGAACTCAGGTATATTCGTTCAGAAATTTATGTCACTTTCCATGTTTACTTATGCTGCTGCAGAGTCTGACCTTCCTAAAATTGGCTAAAACAAACTAGACAACCTTGCTGCCTTCCCGTTCATTTAGCAGAACCCTTAACCCACTTTTCTAGGCACTCTCCTGGACTTCAGTCTTTCTTTCTGCCTTTACTTCCATAAATCTTCCAGATACGCTAGATTTATTAAAGACCCTAGTTTCAGGCCAGAGCAATATTTATCAGGTAGTTGTGTTTACCTTGCACACAGCTGACCTGTGCCCCATCCTCGGCATTCCATATGATCCCGAGCACTGCCAGGAGAGCAGAACCTGAGAGCAAGAACTACACTGCCAATGTGAGCCAGAAACTTTTTTAAAAGTGCCCTAGTTTCTAAATCTGTTTTGCAAAGAACCTGTTTATACCTTTCTTACATTACTTCTAAGTAAGTCACAGGACTCACGTTCATTTGCACTAATACCTACAAAAGGCTACATGAACCTTTCCAGTCCTAAAGCCCAAGTGCTAGTTCCGTTTTCTGAGGCTCTTTTTGACCTACCCAGAATTTTTTTTTTTAAAGTTCTTTTTGTTCCTGTTGAACTCATTGTCTTGCCCCGTGTTTCCTGGTAGGTGATGTCACCTCATAGGGGAGACGGTAGGGTATTGTAATGATGGGGGAAGTGGATGGTAGTAGCCTTGTGTGCGCTTGTGGGGGTGCTGTTTGTCAGTTAAATTCTAGGGGGATGCTGAGTGACTTTCTTCTTGAAAGGAGACAGTAAGCCAGATAAGATTGGAACCTCTGGTCTAGTCTGTATCTCTAACTTGGCATATATTACTTACCGAAGTTCTTGTAGAATATGCCTTTAATTTTGTAATTATGTTTTGTCAGTCAGCACTGTGCTGTGTGTTGCATTGATCATATTTAAACTTAAAGAATGAAGAGCCCAGGTTCAAATGTTTCATAGCTAGTTATTAGTTGAACCGAGTCTCGAAAAGTGTTTGACTGTGAAGATAATAATTTTTATTTTTTATTTTTTTTATTTTTTTTTGCTTTTTGGGTCACACCTGGCGACGCTCAGGGTTACTCCTGGCTCTGCACTCAGGAATTACTCCTGGCGGTGCTCAGGGGACCATATGGGATGCTGGGGATCGAACCTGGCCGGCACAGGCCGGCTGTGAACAAGGCAAACTCCCTACCCGCTGGACTATCACTCCAGCCCCGATAATAATAATTTTAAAAAATTTATCCACCACTGTTTTTTACACTTTACAGTAATGTCAGTGGTAGAGTTGTGTGCATTGACATTCCATTGTCTCACCCCCAACCAGTGTATCCATTTTTTCTCCACCATTATAACTCAGATCCTCCCGCAGCACCTTCTCCACCTCTATACCTATTCAACCCCATCCCAGGCTCAATGCCACGGTGAGCTCCATTTTGTAAACAAGTCTTTAGATTCTGTTGCTTTGGGTCATTTGTTTTTCCTGCTAAGATTCATTATATCCCACAAATGAGAGAGAGTCTGTATTTTCTCTGTCCTCCTGATTGACTTCACTCAGCAGCATCCCCTCCATTTTCATCTACATAGAAGCAGGTTTCATGATTCCGTCTTTTCTTAGAGCTGAGTAATTTCTGTTCTGTGTGTATATATATGCATATGTGTTATATGTATATATGATATGATTCATATACATGATATATACACAGATGTGTATATATACATTATGTGTGTGTTTGTGTGTGTGTGTGTGTCTAGTCCTTGGTTGGGTTGTTTCCAGTTTTTGGCTGTTGTGAATGATGTTGCAGTGACAAATGCTCTTTCTGAATCGAGTTTTGGGGCCCTGGAGATAGATGCCTAGAAGTGAGATTTCTGAGTCAAATGGAAAGTCAGTTCTTAGTTTTTTGAAGAAAAAAAAAAAAAGATTTTTTTCTTTACAAAACAGTTGTACCAACCAACATTCCCACCAGTGTGTGAGGGTTGCTTTGCCCCTAAATCCACGTCAACACAAAGCCTAAATAAAGCTTGAGCTTATGAGTGCTCAAGAGCAACTATGCCATGTTCAGGCAGACACGAGGACACCTTGGATTTAAGTTTAGAAAGGAGCTTTGAGTGTCATCCTGGACAGCCCCTAGGCTCCTTCTATGGTCAAAAGGTCGTGGGCATTGTTAGGGAGTATGTGGGAGATGTGCTTAAAATAGGTTGGAGCCTTAGTCACAGCGTGCCCTTCTGTACAGAACAGGAACATAGCAGGTAGCGCCCCTTCCCTTGCTAGCTGACAGTGCTTTGGGGAAATCCACAACATTCTTACTTTTTTTTTAATTTTATTTTTATTACTCCACAGTGAGTTATACAACCACAAAGATGTTTTCATGATTAGGTTACAATCATACAGTGTTCCAGCACCCATTCCTCTACCAGTGCACATTTTTCACCACCAATGTCCCCAGATTCCCCTCTCCCAAGCTGCTAACATTGTAGGTACAACTCTTTCTCTCTCTCTCTCTCTTTTCTCTCTCTCTCTCTCTCTCTCTCTCTCTCTCTCATGCATACTGACTTGTCTTACACATACTGGCTTCTCTTATACATCTCCCTTCTCTTACACATACTAGCTTGTCTTGCCCTGCTTACATTTAGGTTTATCATGTAAATCCTTTTGCCTACATTCAATGCTCAATTCTAGTCTGGCTTACCATTTCCAACAATTAGTAGAAAACTGGTATATATTGATATCCCACTAATGAATGCAGCCATTCTATGTCTGTCCTTATCCTTCTGACTAATTTCACTCAGCATGATAGTCTCCATGTCCATCCATTTGTAGGTAAATTTCCCATGACTTCGCTTTCCTGACAGCTGTATAGTATTCCATTTGTAGATGTACCATGGTTTCTTTAGCCAGTCTTCTGTCCTCGGACACTCCAGGTTGTTTCCAGATTCATTCATCGCAGCACTCTCCACAATATCTACAACACTCTCCTGGCTCTAGGGACACAGTCTGCTCAGTAGTGATCAGATGTGGACTAGCCTTCTCTTTGTCTCCTAGGCGTCCTCAAGTTACTTCTCAGCCCCAGTTAGCTCAGCTATTAGTAGGGGTGAGTAGAACTCTCGGAAATCTGCACTCCAGATCTATTACTATGGAAACCATGAAAGCAAGGTTGCTGGACCTCAGGTTATGAGTGGAGAAAGGTAGATGATGTCTGTCAGTGACTGCTGTGGTGGGTACTGGAATCTGCCATGGCCGCACTAGCCAGGTGGTGAGAAATCACCAAGATAACACTGGTTAGCTACAGACCGAAAAACTAAAAAACTCTTTAATTTTTTGCTTCCTATTCTTTGTAGGTTCGGGATTGTAAAATTGGGAACTAGGTATTTGATGTGATTCCCATGTTCTCAGGGCCAAGTTTCACACTGCGAAGTCCCTTCTCTCTCGCAACTTGCTGCTCTAAAGAGGGGCTTATTTCTTGGGCAAGGGCACCCCCTTTCTTAAATGGTCTAGAAGCTCAAGCTCTCTTTCTCTCCCTCCTTTTGGGCTTGGTACATTTCTGTCACCAATCTTAGGGTTTGGTGCAGATTTTGTCATCGAGAATGCAAAAACAGGTAGTTCCTTCTTATGCTAAATATCTTTTCCTGTTTGTATATTTTGTGTTTCTGTGTGTGTGTTTGTGTTGTGTTTAGAGTGACCTCCCCCACATATGGAAGAGGAGGGTAGCAGAAAGAAATGTCAAGAAAGGCACTAGACAATGAAATAGAAATACTTGGAACTCATCAAGAGCAAATTTGCTATAAGTATAAAGAAGCTTTTGTAAATCCGGGCAAGGACTAGGAATGGACAAATTGTAGAAAATGATAAATAAGCGACTCTTAAACATATGACTGTTTGAATCTTACCTATGTGAAAATGTAAACTGAACTATATTGAGATGCCATTTTCGCCTTTCACACTTAGCAAATACCACAATTATGATAACTACCAATGAGTTTCCACCAGGTTCTGTGTCAGTGTATTTTTATGAGTCAGCTCATGCACAGACTTATTTTATGTAGGTCAAAGGTTAGTGGTCTGGGGATAATGGTTCCCTAACAGTACTGAGAGGGACTAAGATAGTAACGAATTATGAGAACAGGGTGTAGTATTACAATAAATATAAAGCTCTTAATAAATTGTTTCATGTTCAGCAAACAATTTGTGTAACAAACCTGGTTGTAAGAGGCGATTTTCTGGATAATTTATGTGGTTTGTTGAACTTTAAAACATGTTTTTAAAGGTTTGGACATTAAACCGCACAAACTGTAAGGAAGCTTAAAGATAAATATAGTAGCTGTTATATGGGAAATATATCATTAAAATTCTAAAGTTTAGCTATTATGTAAAAAGAACATTGTGCATCACCCCTTTCAACATCAGCAGTACTGATTTAACACAGTCTGTGCGTATTGGTTGATTGGTTTTACCCCCTAGTCACACGGGCGATTTTTTTTTCCAACCTCTCTGTGTCTCCACTAGTTTGATTCTGCAGGATCGTGCGTCATTGATCCATATCATTGCCTATGTGATGTCAGTGTGTGGCGTGCAGTTACTGAGACATAGTTAACCTAATGTGCTGCTAGTAAATTCCGGCACTGTTTCCTACTAGAAAAACAAAGAATGATTTATCTGTGTTCACATTAAATATATACTCAAAATAGTGGTGGTTCCTAAGCTAAGCTGCATTTATATGTATATTACTAACTACAGTCCTTGTGGCTTTCTAAGCAGGAGCACCATAAATAAATCAAGCTTGTTTAGAAACAGGTGCATGTAATTACCAACTAAGTCTAGCTTCCACCTCTACAACCCAGTTTAGTGCCAAGGGTAAATTTTAATCCCTCAGTCTTCAAACTTTTTTCTACACTGATACATCCAGATTCTAAAGTAAATCTCTTAGAAATTTCTATAACATATGCACAGATAAATATGAAAGTGCCCTCTTTTCACTGCTGTTTGTTTGTTTGGGGTCGTGCATCCACCCTTTGCTCAGGTTACATTTCTGGCTCCCAAGTTGAGGGGGCTTAAGCTTCTGGTAGGGCTTTGGGGCCTGCATATGATGCTACCTTGATCCAGGTCAGCTGCGCGCTAGCCAAGAGCCTTACTCCTATACTGTAATTTTAATCATGCTGAGTTATACTCACTAGTTCGCATGAGACCCCCTCAAATTTAACTTTACCCAGTTGTTAGGAAAGAAGACCATTTTCAGCTGCAGTAAAATGAAAGGTCCATAAATACCTGAGCCTGAATAATGATCTTGATCTTTTCACTTTTTCTGTAACTTCCCTGTTCTGACTTAAAAAAAAAAAAAAACTCTTTTAACACTTTTATTTTAGATACCATGGCTTATTATTGTTGCTTCATTTTTCTCCCAAGGTTACCCCAACTTGTTAAACTCCTTAAGCTTAAGTCTATGCTCATCGCCTTCGTGTTTTAAAAAATGCCGCTGACTTTTTTATATCCATCTTTTAACAGCGGGGGTCCATGTGGCCCTATTTTTTTTTTTGTAGACGGTTCCATTTTATAACTCATATCCTGATACTGGTATTACTAACTTGGAACCTAACATTTTTCTCAGTCTAGTTTTTAGCTAGGACTAACACTCTATATTTTCAGTAAAATCTGTGATAATTTCTCAGCTGGGATCACTATTTTTCCAGCTCTACCATGATCTCTAGTAAATTTTATTCGGACCCCCTTGCTTTAGCATTAACTCCTGATTAAATCATAAAGAAACTAAAATTGATCACTTCTCTTTCCCCTCTTCTGCTGGCCAGAGCAAGTCAAAGAGCTAAAGTATGTAGTAATGCAGAGCATTTTTAGACTCTGCTTTGCTTGCCTCCTAGAGGTGCGTCTGTCAAACATGTGATGTTGCTTCCTTCTGACCACTCTAGGCCACCTAGGCCACCCGTTGGAGGGATCTGGTGGGAGGCGTATAGGCGTGCTAAGTGCTGTGAACCATATGCAAGTAATGAGCTGTAAATATATTTTGCTATATACATATGTATATAAATAATATGAATTTATTATCACTATGAAAATATAATATAGAATATTTATATACCTATATGAGTGGATTTTTATTTTATAAATCTTTCAGCCCTGTTGCTGGTGCACTATTTTCTAATAAATATTTTCAGTAGAAGTCTTGCGTGACATTACAAAAGACACTGGCATAATGCTGTGCTGGTTTTTCTAAAGCTATCTGAAGGTGTCATAGTAAAGTGAAAACATTTAAGCCATTTGCATGTTTGTAAGAAAAAATAACA
>JAJIBD010027535.1:0-42889 GCA_021461705.1 Cryptotis parvus | reverse complement strand
ACAAGATCATAGTCGGTATTTTAATGCCAAGATAGACCGAAGATCGGGCTGAAGAACGCCCGCCATCAGACCCATGGCCTAGAATGGAACGCAAACAGGGTGAGAGACTATCTGAGTTCTCATCATGTCCACTAAGACTATTCATGTTAACTCACAGTTCCAGAAGGCTGAAGCGAAACGTTGGGACATGGGAATCCCTCGGTGGACAGTTCCACAATGAAATTGACCACATCATCTTCAATCGACGGTTTTGCTCACCAATGCTGCTGTCGCCCCAAAAACTCCAAACAGTATCAGACCACCTTCTCCTTCGCAATTCTACTACACAACAGGGAGAAAAGGCTGCAAAGTTTAAGAGAACCTCAGAATGACCACCAACTGGGAACTTTGGCACCACTGCGCAACATGGGAAGATACCATCATTGATGACATCGGAGGAAGAATATAACCCATCATACCTAGCACCTCCATGATTGTGCGAAGAATGCCGAGAAAAAGCCACAAGACACCTGTCTTCAAAAATTTCTCGAGCTCTCATTCGCCATGGTAAGGCGCCAGCCTCAGGCGTAAAGCAATGCCATCATCCAAGCTTGCAAAGCAGCAGAAGCCGTTAAAGAAGACCTCTAAAGACAGAAGAGCAGAAATACTGGAAGATGGTAAGCAGAAGCCGGGAAAAGCATTCGCAATGCCCAGCTCGTCCTTCGCCACTCAACCCTAAGACCGTGATGACTGCCCTCCAATCCACCTGATGGATCTATCACACTTCCAGAAAGGCAATGGAGAACATTATCCTTTCTCTACTGTAATCTCTTTGATAGCCACGTCCACCTCCACATACGCAAATTCCACAGGATGGATATGTCGTTTCCATCCGTTCTCCCTTCTCAATCCGGGATGCCATATCTTCGGTAAAGTAGTGAACAGCACCAGGCCGAGGCAAAGTGAGCCCCAAACATCTGAAGAATCTGCATCAGTACTCAACAATACGCTAGCTTGGCTCTTCACACGCTACCTGTCCGAATGCAAGGTGCCCTCCCCAATGGAAAAAAAAAAAAAAACCAGCAGGATGTTCTACTGTTCAAGTAGGAGACACACAACATCGGCAACTATCACCCCATCTGCCTGTTATCCGTCATCTACAAGCTGTTAGAGCAGGCCAGTCCTGAACAGGATTGGCAGTGAACATTAGATGAAGGACAACCGCAGAGCAAGCTAATTCCGAGAAAAGGATTCGGCACAACTGAACCAAATCCACACAGTAACCAAGCTCATTGAAGTTTGTAGGAAGTTCAAGATGCCACTCTATCTCACATTCATTGATTTACAGAAACTTTGATTCTGTGAAGACTGAAGCGGTCATCGAAGCCCTAGCCAAACAGGGTATTCAAACTCAATACATCTGGATCCTCCGTGTGAGCTGTATTGCGGACTCACCACCAGGAGTTCACCATTCTACAAAGAAGTGATCATTAATGTCAGGGGGTTCAGGGTGACACCGTTTCACCAAAAACTCTTCAGCGCCACCCTCGAGAACATCATGCTGGCAATTAGAATGGGTGGTGAATGGGAGTGAAGATAGATGTTTAGGCCACCACCACCTCCGCTGCTGATGATATCGTTCTAACGACCAAACATTGGTAGCCAAGCGGCACAAATGCTGGCTGACTTCTGACCCAGAGAAATGTGGAAAGATAGGTCTACAGCTGAATCTCAACAAAACTATGTTCATGAGAAATGAACTAGTTCCGTGAGGCCCATTCACTCTCAATGGAACAAACATCTCTGAATACACCAGTTATGTGTACCTAGATCGAGACGCCAACATACAGACCCACCTGAGACCTGAGGTGCGCAGGAGGAAGAAAGCAGCATGGAATGCCGTCAAAAGCATCGGAGTAGTAGCTAAAAAGAAAAAGAACCTCCGGCTCCGTTAATCTCTTGACTCCACCGTTCTCCCTACTAACATACACCTCAGAGACCTGGGCCTAACGAAAAACAAAGGATGAGCATGTATCGGGTCTCCCACAAAGAGGAATCAAAAGAGCTATGCTTGGAATATCACGCCTCACTATGAGAAAGGAATCCGGAGCTCCGACCTTCGTTGCTATTCCAGAGTCCCAGGGTTAAGCTGTCTCGTTGCCAAGGATCAAAAATCAGATGGGTGGACATGTAATGCGATTTGGAGATCAACCACTGGACTAGAGCCATTGCCGACTGGATCCCATGGATGTCACAAGATCATGGCCTCCCACCTACAAAGATGCGTCGGACTTCTTTCTTCAAGATCCCAGAAGGCAGTGGTTTGAGGCTCTTCTTATTTTGAAGCAACCAGATGCCATTGGGCTAAGCCACTGATAGGGTCCAATGGAATATTTCTAGCCCGCCTGCTAAAATGGATGAATAACGGATATCAAGATCAAATGATCAAGTGATATTGAAAGCGACCTCACACACACACATATTCCTGTGTCCTGAATCTTTCCTTCACTCCCATGATCCAACCATATACTGAACAGTGAGATGTGTTTAGGCTCGCCCCACAGTAACAGACATTTCTCCGTGAGCTCGATGTTTGTGCTTCTCTGCTTCAAGGCCTTGGGAGTCAGATTAACTTTTACAGTTCCTGGTGATACCATGAAATATCCTTCTCACATACACACACATTCTCAGCTCATAAATTAGTTTAGTACTGATCTATTTGCTCTGATAATGCTGTAGCATTTTATCTAGCACTTAATCACCAATTAATATCAAAGAAATGATTGAAGAATAGTAATGGTAGTATGGTATCAGAAGTACCACATTTAAGGTTACAACTTTTAAAAATGATTAGACACGTTCTTAAAGTGACTTTTGCCAAAGTAGCATGAATAAAATAGTCCTGCAAGATAATATCTTAAATTTAACACAGTTGATTGTTAGCTTCCGGGGTGGGGATCGTTTTTATCATATTCAGACAAATTTTAGGTGGAATTAGATAACCAAATATATACAACTTCATTATCTTAAAAATTAGATTAAAATAGGGGGCAGATATTTTCATCACATCTCTAGATCTGCTGTTGTCCAATGGAAATACAATGCTGTCACTTTGTATTTACATTTAAAAAAATTTTTAATTTTATTTATTTAGCTTTTTGAGTCACATCCAATGCTCAAGGGTTATTCCTGGCTCTGCACCTGCGTGAATTACTCTGATGGTGCTTCTGAGGGCACCATATGGGATGCCGGGGAATCTAACCTGGGTCGCCATGCAAGGCCACCCTCCTCGCGGATTATTTTTATCGCGCCAAGCGCCATTATAAGCAGCAAAGAGTGCAGGTATCAGGGACAACAGCCCAGCATGTCAAGGCTTGCACCACAGCACTCCATAGCCCCTGTATGTTGACAAGTTTAGCTCACTTCAGCACTATCGATAGCCTTGTGCCTACACCTCACCCTCTCCCTCCCGGCACACCGCTGGCCATGGCATTGTATAATCAGAAAGAACATTGAACAGCGTCTAGCTAGGCCCGCTGAGTTTCACAGTAACCCTGAGCACTCGCTTTGGAGCCCTTCATTCAAACATCAAGGGAGCAGGAAAGCAAAAACATGAATTAACATTATTTAACCTACTTCATCACTTGCCTTCCCGTCTCACCATCTGTTTGCTCAAGCAGGCTCCAGTAGCATTCCATATGTCCTGTCTCACTTAACCCACTATGTTCAGAATATTACTCCATGTGTAATGTTTACTAAGTTATTTTACATTTTGTTATATTGTCTTTAAATCCAGATTGTATTTTATGCATATATCATAGCATTGGAGGAGTTATATTTCAAGTCCTGGAAGTGAATTAAGGTTACAATTTAAAACACATTTGTGGGGGGGGAATCTGACTCTCTCCCTAATTCATTGGTGAAGGGAAATGCACTGCTGGAGGATGGGTGCTGCAATATTGTATGACTGAAACCTAATCATGAACAGCTTTATAAATGTCTACTTTGGTGTTAAAATAAAAATAAATTAAATAAAAAATAAAAATAAAAACATGAAAAACTAAAATAGCAATAGCTGTCAAGCAAAGAAAAGTGGGTAACATTGACAAAAGGAAAATTAAAGTTGTATTTAAGAAAAATAAAAAGAAATGAAATGAGAATTTAACTGCAGGATTGTACAATCTGTTATTAATATGGAGATCATGGAAATCACTGAGATCATATTAGACTCAAAAAGATAAATGTGGGTAAGATGACATAAACAGTATTTACAAAGAGCTAGTTACAAACAAGGAGAACATCCAGCTTTAAGAGTCAAAAAAGTACAGATCAAGATTGAAATGTAAGTTATTTACTTGTTGGTGGCTGCCTTTTTTTTTTTTGCTTTTATTTTATTTTTGTTTTATTTTATTTTAATTTTTTTATTATACTTTTTTTTTTGCTTTATTTTATTTTATTTTTACTTTTATTATACCACCGTGACACATACAATTACAAAGGTGTTCATGACTGGTTCTGGTAGTACAGTATTCCAGCACCCTTCCCCTCCACCACAGTACCATTCCCACTCACCAATACCCCCACCCCCTCCTGCCCACCTCTAGCTTCCCTCACAGCAGCTACCCCCTTTTTCCTCTCTTTCTTTCTGTCTCTGTCTCTGCATCTCTCCCTTTTTACACATTAAGTGGCGCTCCCTGCAGATATTTAGAATTTATCATTTAAGTTCTTGTGTATATCAATGAGTTCTTAGTCTGACATTACCATTTCCCATTAATTTAGTAAAACACTGGTATATATTTATATCCCATTAATGAATGCAGTCATTCTTGTATCTGTCCTTTCTCCCTTCTGACTAATTTCACTCGTAGCATGATAGTCTCCATGTCCATCCATTTCAGTAGGTAAATTCAATTTCATCTTCCAGACAGCCGCGTAGGCATTTCACGTAGATATACCCAGTTGTTTAGCCAGTTCTCTGTTCTTAAGCACTTAGGTCGTTTCCAGATTCTAGCTGATTGTGAATAGCGCAGTCGACAGTCAGAAAATAAAGTACAGATAGTGTTTCAAGGTGTGTTTTTGCCCCAGGGTATATTCCCCAGAAGTGGTGGTTGTTGGGTCAAATGGGAGCTCACATCTAGTTTCTTTTGGAGGAATATCCATATTGTTTGCCAAAAGGACTGGTCCAATCCGCACCACCCCACCAACAGTGGATGAGAGTCCCTTTTCCCGCATCCATGCCAAAGTGGCTCAGTTGTTCTTGCTGTTTTGGGATGTGTGCCAGTTCTCGTGGTGTGAGGTGGCACCTCATTGTTGTTTTGATTTTGCACTCCCTTTATGATTAATGATGAAGAGTACTTTTTCATATGCCTTTGGCTCAATTTCTTTTCTGGAAGCTTCGTTCATTTCTTCTCCTTTTTATATCTGTGGTGGCTGTTTTTCTTTTGTGAAGGCCCATATATCCTAGATGCTAACCCCTTTGTCAGATGGCTAGTTGCAAATATTCTTCCCACTCTGACATTGTCTTTGTGTCTTGGTCACTGATTCTTTGAGGTGCAGAAACTTATGCTAAAATTTTGTGTGACTTGACAAAGTAAAATGTTGTGGCAGATTAGCAGTCATCTCAATGCAATCAGATGTTTCATATATATATATATATATATATATATATAATTAGTTTACAATGATGACGTTTAATAGTAGCACTCTGTTAATAGTAGTTAAACAAGAAAATCTGCTAAACAGTACTTTTGAGTTTATTTATATATTATGAAGTAGTACTTTGATATACAAATACCAGTAATACTATAGACCTCATTCCCATGACCTGATGGAATGGTTCGAGGCCTTTATGTCTTGGAGCAAGCAGGTGCCCTTGGGCCTTCTTACCAGCATGTGAGACAGGACATATTGAGATGTTACTTAGTGCCCTCGCCTCCTCGGTTTTTAATCGATGATGAACGGGAAGACAGTGACAGTGATAATCCTTTGTTTATCTTTGCTTGCATTTGCTTTGTCAATGGTGTTTGGCCTTTGAAGATGCTTTTAGTTTCGATGTTGTAGTGCGCTTTTCCTATGTTTCTTTCTCTCTTTCTCGATAAAAATTTTATAGATTCATGTCTGATGTTGAGATCTATAATCCATTTTAGATCGGATTCTTGTGCACATGACTAATAGAAGGAGGTCTAAGTTCATTTCACACGTAGCCATTTTTGATACGCCCGCTCAGCCAGCCACAACCTGGAGAGAGAGAGTACCTGAGGGTGAAGGCAGACTGGCGGGTAGAGTTCAAATGTCAGTTTCATTTCCATTTCCGCTGACTTATGGGGCTGTAGTTTCGCCTTTCTGCCAGAGCAAGGCCTGGGGCTTGCAAGGCCTTTAAAAGTCTAATGTTAAGTGATTGCCTAGAGTGTGGTCAGAGGGTACCATAGACTTGCAGTGGGAACAGGAATTCAGAAACCTCCAAGGCTCTTTGAAGTCCAGAGAGCACAGTGATGAGTATGCTCTCAACCACAGCCCATACGCCTGATTTTAACCCTGCACATGGTCCATCAGGCCCACTCAGTAAGTACCTCAAGCACAGCGTTAAAGGAGTAAGCTCCTGAGCACTTCCAGGTACAGCCTCAAAAACCCAAAAAGAAAGTGGTAAGGACAGTTAAACAGACAGACTGGACTTGTTATTCTCATTTTAGAGAGGGAAGGCTACACACCAAATGCCTTCATTTTCAATATTGTTTATAGTGGAATAAGTTGAAAACTACCAGATTTTTTTTTTATGTTAAGAATGTTTGAGAGTAAATAAATATTTTAGTTAAAATAAGTTTTGGGGGACCATAGAGGAGTAGCCAGCAGGTAAGGACACCTCAGTCTTGCATGCAGCTACAGATCCCCAACACGACTCTATGGCGCTCCCTGATCCTCCACCCCCTGGAGTAATCCCTCAAAAGGGCCAGGAGTAAGTCCTGAGCACTACTGGGTATTTTTTAAACAATATTAAACTAAAAATTCAGCCTGGTGCCGGAAAGACACCTGGTAGGGCACTTAAGCCTTTGTGTGTGTCCTACCTTGGTTCAGTCCCCAGTGCCTCTGCTATGGTTCCTCACTTATTATGAGTGATCCCTGTGAGAAGTGTCTGAGAGTAATCCTTTGAGCACTGCCACGTAGACCCCCCAAAAGCAAAAACTAGCAGGTGTAATAATGTATCAGCATGTATTGGGGTAGAGGGCACACACAGTTGGGCTTAAGGATCACCCTGGTGATCTGGGGAGGGGGGGAACTCATATATGATGCCAGGGGATCAAATCAGCATCAAGCACACATGCAAGCATATAATCCCTGTACTGTCTCTGGGTCTCTAAGTCACACACACACATACATTAAATATATATACGTATATATAAATATATATATATATATATGTTAACCTGTGCATAGATAGACCAAGAAATGTGTGTCATCGGTCATTTATTTTATGACAGTAAAACTACAGTTCTTTTCCCCACCTATTTTTATTTTTTCTGGTATTAATATTGGGCATATTACCTTTTATAATGAAAACAATTTGAAATGAAGTTATTCAATGTTCTCTAATATTTTATAAGTTGTCACAGTAAGTAGTTTTATGTCTCTCCTATTCATATATGCTTTAGAGATACACTAAAAAGATCAGGAGTCATATTATGTAAAGTTAATCCGCACCTTTTTTAGAATGTGAGGTTTGTTAATTCCCAGTAAAGTCTACCCTCATCTTGCACTATTACCTTAATTCTGACTTAAGTCTGGTATTTCAAGAAGTGGAAGAAAAATAGTTTTAAATAAATACATGATCTCCATTTCCTTACCTAGTTACAAATAGATCTTGTCTACTCTCTTATTTAGCAGCATTTAATGTCATGATACTTAATTGCTCTATTGTTGTTTAATTGATACATACTCCTTTATTTTAAGGTTATTCGGTACAAGCAACCCAGGGAAGTATTATCAAAAGAAGAGAAGATGGACATTTTCAGTGCATTACAGGTAAGAATGACCATTTATTATCACTTGAGATAAAAACAATTCTATAAGTGTTTTATCTTTTTTCTGATAATCAATAACAGCCAAGACACATAATTTTTTGAAAAAAAAAAAAAAAAAAAACCTCTTTGACCTAATTGTTGGAGTAGCCACCCTAATTAAAAGGCTTTATTCATTCATTGTCTCTTAGAACAGTCTTATACTTTGTTTACTGGTCTCTACTAGAAGTCACCCTTAACAACACTTATCCCCAGACCAGGGACTATGTAAGACCGAATCAGATTTTATCTCTTGAAAGTTTTTAGTGTACATTCCTCTACTCCTGCTCACTTGCTACATGTGGACAAACATTTCTGACAAAACAAAATTGTCTTACAGGTATCCCCTTAAATATCTTCGGTTTTAAATTATTTTGTAATATACTACCGCGGGAGATACAATTACAAAGTTGTTCATGTTTGGGAGTTTCTCACACAGTGTTCCAGCACTCATCCCTGCACCAGTGCCTCATCTCTCCCACCATCAATGTCCCTTAATTTCCTCCTCCCAGTATTTCAAGCCTCTCATGGTAGGTTCTTCATCTCTTTTCTCTTTGTCTTTCTCTCTTCTTCCTATTATATATTATGGATATTAGTACATTCACCTCAGGAGGTTATCATGTATATCTTTTTCCTGTGTCTCAGTTCTAGGTTGGTATTAGCCTTCTCGACAATTATTGGCAATTGTTCCTCTCTGTCTTACTCCAACCTCTGACTCTACACGTTGTGGTACTTTCACCTTGACAAGATCTCCTGATCCACGTTTTGCCTAATCTTGGATTTTTGTGGTATCATAATACATATGTATGTGTGTAAAAGGTGTATTTATGTCATTTAAATATACACAGTCATTCTATATCCGTCTTTTCCTTTTCTCTAATTTCACTCAACATGATCCCTCCATGTCGATCCATTTATAGACGCATTTCATAACTTCATTTTTCCTACAGCTGCATAGTATTCGCTGCAGATATACCAATGTTTTTAATCCAGGTCACCATTCTTGGGCATACTGGTTGTTTCCCATTTTTACATGTAGCTGTGCAGTTTTCCCCAGCACCGCTTTGTTGAAGAGGCTTTCCTTACACCATTTTTTACCCTTTGCACCTTTTTTTATCAAAGACTAACTGATCATGTGTTTGAGGGTAGGTATCAGGATAATGTGCTACAGTTCCACAGGTCTATTTTTATTCCAATACCACACTCTTTAATTAATACTACTGCTTTGTAGTACAGTTTGGAAGTTGGGAAAGGTGATTCCTTCCCATCTTCTCGCTTCCCTCTTTCTTACACATTGTAGATCGTAATATAAGCCTAGAACATGATTGGTTCCACTAGTTTGATGCATCGGGTCCGACCACAAAATGGTGGCTATTATGGTAGAGAGTCATCCGGCTGCTTCCGAGGTCCCCATAGAGGTGATGGGCCCACCTCAAAACCCATCTTTTGTCTTGGGAGCCTCATGGTCATTTGGAGTTAGGGAGAGCGATGGCAGCTCTTCCCCAAGTGTGTCTTGAGCCTTCTACATTATGGCCAAGAGCCCTCGCAGTTTGTGGTCGGGCCACCAGGCTCCAGGTGGGAGGGGTCAGAGGGAAGGGGTACTCCAGCTCCAGTCTCCAGGAATGCCCAGACTTCTACCTCCAAGAGCCACCTACCTGGGTTTCAACTTGACTGCTCTGAGCTGTATCTTGAGATCAGCATCTTCTTGCGTGGGTTCTGATGAGCTGTGGGATCCAGACCGTGATAATGGTGGCTATTAGTGGCAAGAGCAGCCCTCATCCGCGCTGCTTCCAAGCGTTTACAGAAGTGATGTTACCACCCAAACTCATCTTGCCCCCTCTTCTGGTAACTTCTATGTATTGGCTGGAGTTTAGGGGAGAGCTGGATGGTAGGTTTTTCCCCATGCGCGATCTCATGACTTCCATCTTTTCTCTCCATTTCTTGCCCTGTATTTCTCTCGGGCCCATACTTTGTGACTTGCCTTACGGTTTATGATGCAATCATCTATGTGTATATTCTGTAGTAGTGATTTCTAATGGTCCATTACTATAGTTCCTCATTCCTCATCAACCTCCCCTCAGTTTGTTGCAACTACAGTGATCATTATGTTGTACAGATGTGAAAAATCTTGGGAAGGACCTTGTCCCAGCCTACTTTGTTATCTAAACCTCTTTGTGTGACGCACTGTTCTTCCTATGTCAGACCATCTACTCATCCAGGGCCCACAGGGTGTAGCTCCTGGGGTGTGGACAAGCTCATTCTTGTCTGCCACCTGTCACGCAGCCAGGCACCACAGCCACACCTGCAACACCTTTGAGGGGTAGGTGGCCCACTACCATTTTTGAAACAGGAGCTTTGTAACCATTCATTGTGTATAAGCTATCTTAATTTATGAGAGCCAGATAGACTTATCTTGCACCTAGTGATAGCTCCCCAACACAGATATGGGTTTAGCTCTTATGACAGTGTCTATTATGTAGTTCAAAAGAGGATGACTGACGTATTAATAGAACAATGAGCTTTAATCTAAATAAAACTAAAGCAAGTAAGTCAACAATTGAATCTTGAAAACAAAATGTTGGACTGCAAAAGCAAATGTATCAAGACACATGATATAATACTCTGACTAAATGTGTGAATCCTTTTACTTCTATTTAATGCCGCTTTTAATGTATGTCTTGTAATCCATAGTCTGGAAGGGAAGGAAAAGAGAAAGAGAGAGAAAGGTAAAGAATAAAGAACCTGCCATGGAGCAGGGGCTAGTGGGGGGGGAACCAGGGATGCTTGTTGGTGGGAGATGGTCACTGGTGGAGGGACGGGTGCTGAAACACTCGTATGACCAAAACCCAAAACATGAACTTCTTTAATTGTATATCTTTTTTATTTGTATTTCTCACGGTGGTATAATAAAATACTTAAAAATTACTCTGACTAAATGGTGTCTCTTTTTTGTTTTATTTTTTTTTCTTTGGGCCACATCCAGCAAAGTGCTCAAGAGCTACTTCCTGGCTCTCTTTGTGCCAGTGATAACTCCTGGCTCTGTACTTCGTGATAACTCCTGGGCTGAGGATTGAACCAGAGTCAGCCTCTCTTACAGGGCAGGTGCATTACTTCCTGTACTATTCTGTGGCTGCTAGGTGATGCCCTTTTAGGTTATTTCTTTAAGTATTGACAAACGAAAACTGAACCAGGGCAGACCATTGTCATGTGTCTTTTCCTGCGGAGGGAGGTGCAGAAAGCTTGGGGCTAAGGAGGTGGGTTACTCGTCACCCACTCAAAAAAGTGTGTTTTCAAAAGTATCCCTTATTTTTGGCTATTTATTTCTTGCTGCCATTCATCATTGCTTTCCCGCCTCGTCCACTCCAGTATTCATCCTCCTGTAATTTCCTGCCATTGGAGGTTTTAAAATTAGAAGTTTCGCACTGTACGCCTGTAATCATGGTGATGATCCACCATCCACAGTTAGTCTGCTCTTTCACACTTCCCTTCTCACAGAGTGCCTATGTACTCTGCATCTGGCTCAGATAACTTCTGGGACCCTTCTTTAATATATTGGTAAAGACTTACAACCTGATTCCTTACCTACACCTTTTACCTCAGAGAGTAAGTTCTTACTATTAAAATACCTCTAAAATTTATTAGAAGTTATGTTATTTTATGGAATAGTCAACAATTTAATGAGTAAATATAGCTATAAAACTCAAAATATGTAACTGAATTGAAGTTTCTTTGTTAAAGGCACAAGTCTAAAAGCAAATAACCTGGGTTCAAAGATGAGTGGGTTGAAGTTTGAGGAAAACTAGACTTGGCAGCTTTTGAGGAAAACATTGATCGCAAGTAGAACTATCAAATAGCCTCAGCACCAAGCAGTACTGGGTCACTCTGGGAGATGATGTGCAGGATGATCCTCCTCTATGATCCTTTGGCAGAAGATATTTAATTTCTCTTGAGCGAACTCGGAGTTGACCTTTCAGTTCTTTTTCGCTCTGTTTGTTTTAAAGTGGGGTGACACCTGGCGCATATTTAGGGTTTACTTCTTGGTTCTGTGCTCAGGGATTACTCCCTGACAGACACTTAGGAGATCTGTTATTTTCACTTACACATTGTAATCAAAAAAGCATTGGTAAATTCTGCTTAAAATAAATATTCTCTAGACCTTTAACTTTTTATCTTCCTAAGAATTTAAAAAGTGCCAGGGATCAGACCTGGTTGAAAGTTGTGTACAGCAGGTAAAAGGCACGCATTTTACCTGTTGTATTGTAGCCTTCAACAGCCCAGCTCTTTTACTAGTCTAAAATGTTATGATTCTATAGCCTTGCATAAGTTTATTAAAAGTTCTGGCCATTATTTCACATATATACATGAGGATATACTTAATGTACATTAGATTAAGAATTTTTCACTAGCCCTATTTTTAGTTACTCATAATCAAAGGTAATATAATATCTTTTGTGATATCAAGTTTAGTAGTAAGGTCGTGTCCAGAGAATAAACATTTTTATGAGATCACTGTGGACTAAAATTTAATTTGTCATTAGATTCAATGAAAATTATAATTGACTCAAAACCCTATGTAGTAGATTCTCATTTGAATAGATATTTACTTTCTTTATAATTTTAGCAAACTAACCATGTAGAAGTATGTCCTTTTGTATATTACTTAGAATACCTCAGGATACCTTGAAAATGTGCTCTAAATTATACTTTCTTGCTGGTAGAAACCACATTATTGAGTTAAGAACTTGACATGACGCTACAGATAGTTCATGGATTAAGTCGCCATGCCTTGCATGCAGCCGCCTGATCATTGCTGCGTAGCCCTGAAGACCACAGAGTGGTCCAGGTATTAGCTTGCAGCACTTCAGGGCCCAAGCCAGGGGCAATTCGGTGCCTCAGACACAGCTTAGTAGCCTCTCCTGCCCTATAGTTAAAATTCTTAGGAAGATAAAAGCTAAAGGTCTAGAGAATATTTATTTTAAGCAGAATTTACCAGGCCTGCTTTTAAATAATACTGAATATGACTTAGTTCAAGATTACAAATGTGCAAGTGAAAATACATGATGATATGTTTTCAATAAGGATTTAAACTGCGGATTTTAAAAGTTAATATGAGGGGCCGGAGGTACAGTTGGTAGGGTATTTGCCTGCATGTGGCTTCCACCTGTTCATCTTCCCTCAGCATCCTTGCTTTGTCCTCAAGCCTGTCCAGGAGTAATTCTCGAGTGTAGAGCCAAACACAAACAACCTGGAATATTTAATGGTGGTGACCTAAAGAGCAAAACAAAAACAACAGAGCTGTATAACTATATATGGTTATTGTGCTTGCTTGGGTGGAATAGTTCCTGTGTTCTAGGGAGCTGATAGAGATTTAGGAAATAATCTGTTTCTATAAAGAACACTATTTTTCTCTTGGATTTTCTAGATATTTTTAGCTCCTAGATGGGATTTCTATTGTGAATCAGATTTTCCAAAAGACTGATTATAGTTAGCACCGCTACTTGTTTATTTAGCTTAAAGTTGTTTCTTAGCATCACGCCTTTGACCTCTTAAACTTTACCATGTTAAAACTTTAATATTACCTTGTTTAATATGTTAAATAGCCTCTCAACTTCTTTATATCTGAAATAATTGAGAAATATGGTGCAATTGTTAAACCAAAAGTTTTCTAGATTTTCCTGTGCTTCAGGGATCTTGAGAATTGTCTCAAGAAGCGCGCACAAAACTCTTTAAAGAAAGAAAGTCTAAGTTTATTATACAGATGGCTTCCAGGTCCCTCCCTGATGTCCAGGCCTCTCTATTATCCCCTGAACGCCGCGTCCCAGTACGACTCTCTACTTGTCCCACGCAGTCTGCTACCCGTGAACATAAACCGAGACGCCACGGGCCGGGTGGTCAGATCCCCTGTGCCTCCTGCACTTTGTGCGTCCAAGCCCAGCATATACCTGGAATTACCTGGGGTCCCAGCCCAGCCTAAATCCTGCCCATTCGTCCTCAGGTGGACCCTGAGGTGTCCACCTGACACCTGAGGGCTGGCTCATGCAGGCCTACCCACCTGGAGGTCCTGTGTAGAGCGGTGGGTCCCAGGGAGTTCTTGTTCCAAGAGATGGAGGCGAGGCAGCTCTAAATGGGACGTGATGATAGACTGTAGAGCCAGCCTCCCGCCTCTCTCTCTCCTCTCTCTCTTTCTCCTGTCTCCTCTCTGAGCTTGCATTAGGGCCTGAACTCAATTCAGAGACCCCACCCCCAGCTATCCCCAACTTGGATTAAGAAGCAATGTATTTCTAGGGTGGAGATTTAAAGACTCTAGCTCACTACACCTCAACCTGCCAACAGTGATAATGACCTATTCCCTAGAACTATGTAGACAATCAGTAAAATTTGTTATTTGAAATGATCTTAGTAGATATAGCCAACATATGGGCAATCTTATTTTTCTCCATGGAAAAAATTAACCTTAAAAACTCTTCTGCTAACTCATTTTATCATGAATAACTTTGAAAATGAAGCTTAAGAAAATGTGTTTGGATCAGCTGATTTTACCCAATTGATACTAGAACTGAGTCATCTTGACTCTCTAGAATTCTCTTTCATACCATATTAAAAAATGTGTATAGCACTTTAGTATTCATGACATTTGTATCAGATGATCATGCCAGAATTGGGCCCACTTTCTTACCAAGCGATTACCTTCAGTCACTTCTTTTGCTATCAAAAGGAATTTATTCTTACCACACTGAAATTTTGGCATTGATAGTGTATTGTTTCCCTCCTGTTTCCACTTTTCGTTTTCCTTAACTGCTTTTTTTAATTCTTACAAATATTTCTTCTGGGCTTCTCCTGTCTCTATATCATATATATGTACCTCTGTATCTTTCTCCTGTCTCTTATAATCTATAACCAATCTTTTAGGTATATTAAAATTTACCTTAAAAGTATGTAGCAGGTTAATGAAATAAACCAGTCTCAAAGGAAAATACTCTTACAGTTTCACTGCGAATAGAATTCATAGAAGTAGTAGGCTGAAGAATGGTGATTACTAAAGACCACAGAGAGTAAATGGAAAATTAGTATGTTTAAATGGTGGGATTTCAGTTTTAGATGAAAAAAGTCCCTAAGAGATAATGGTATTCAACTATAAGGAATTTTAACAGGGCCACTAGTCTGCAAAAGAAATGTTATTTAAAATAGTAGATTTATGCATTTATATTTAGCCATCATTTTAATAAAACTTGCTTTACAAAATGATTTTGTGAGAGTGCTTACCAGGGTTTTGGGGTGGTGTGATTTCTTGTTTTGTCGGTTTGCTTGTGTGGATAAGGATTTTGGCTAGATTTGTCCAGAGCTTGAGTAGACAGTTTGAGTTTTCTTTTTTTTCTTTGTTTCAGAAAAAAGAACTAAAATTAGTCCTGTAATTCATTGCCTTCTTTTTGTACACACACACCATATTTAACTCCTGGGGCCATGAATATACTCACTTTCATGATGAGTTACAGTAAATGATGTAGTTGACATTTACATTTAAGAGATAGGGTTCTGAGATAAATTTCACCTAATCAAATGATCCTTAAAAATTCCTTCTGGAAGATTTTCAGGAGGAAAACCATGTGGCAAGTAATGCTATTGGCCTCAGGATTTCTAGGAGAAGCCCTGGATTGTGGCCAAGAAGGAAGTGGTGTTTCTACTACAGCAGGGAATCTCGAGTTTTGCAACAGCCACATAAATGGTAGTAAGAGAACTGTAGCCTCCAAGTGAGGACATACCAAAGCCAACAATCTTCTAACCTGGGAAAGGCTGATTAAAGACACTGATCACATTGTATGTGCATTCACTATTTTATTGTACCACGGGAGATACAGAGTTGCTAAAGATGTTCATGTCTGGGTTTCAGCTGTACAGTTCCCCAGCACTCCATCCCCTCCACCAGCCCATTTCCCACCACCAATGTCCCTGATTCCCTTCCTCTCCCTAGCCTGGGTGCCTCTATGGCAGGTTCTTTATCTCTTTGCTTCTTCTTTCTCTCTCTCCCTCTTTCTCTCTCTCTCCTCCCTCTCTCTCCCTCTCTCCTCTTTTCCTTTCTATACATTGTGGATTGTGCAGTTGTATGTGCATGTTTTGGGATATTTTTAAAACACATAGCATGCCATCAGCTCATAGGAAGTGGGGTCTCCACAGTTCAGCCTTGTTTCCATGATTCTCACATTGCGTAGTTTTCTGGAAGAAATAGGCTGTACTTAAGTTGAATAAGAAACTGAGGAAATTTCAAAAAACACATACTCTAGAGAAAATTGTTTTCTGACTATATTTTACTAATATTTTGCATTAAATGCATAACCCGGCATTATAACTGAGTAATGTCCTCTTTCTCAGAGCATTAATCCCACATTGATTTGAACTCAGGTATAGTCGTCTCAGAAATTTATGTCACTTTCCATGTTTACTAATGCTGCAGAGCCTGACACCTTCCTAAAAATTAACAAACAAACTAGACAACCTTGCTGCCTTCCCGCTTCATTTAGCAGAACCCTTAACCCACTTTTCTGGGCACTCTCCTGGACTTCAGTCTTTCTTTCTGTTTTTACTTCCATAAATCTTCCAGATATGGTGGATTTATTAAAGACCCTAGTTTCAGGCCAGAGCAATATTTATTGTGGTAGTTGGGTTTACCTTGCACACATGCTGACCCGTGCCCCATCCTCGGCATTCCCCAATGATCCCTGAGCACCAAGTAGAGCAGAACCTGAGAGCAGAACTACACTGCCTACCGTGAGCCAGAAACTTTTTTAAAAGTGCCTCTAGCTAAATCTGTTTTGCAAAGAAGTTTATACCTTTCTTACATTACTTATAAGTCACAGACTCACGTTCATGTGTACTAATACCTACAAAAGGCTATATGAACCTTTCCAGTCCTTAAAAGCCCAGTGGCCTTTCTGAGGCTCTTTGACCTACCCAGAATTTTTTTTAAAGTTCTTTGTTCCTGTTGAACTCATTGTCTTGTCCCCCGTTTTCCTGGTAGGTGTGATGTCACCTCTCATAGGGGAGACGACGCAGGGGCATTGTAATGATGGGGGGGAAGTGGATGGTAGTAGCCTGTGTGCGCCAGTGGGGGTGCTGTTTGTCAGTTAAATTTAGGGATGCTGAGTGACTTTCTTCTTGAAAGGAGACAGTAAGCCAGATAAGATTGAAACCCTCTGGTCTAGTCTGTATCTCTAACTCTTGGCATATATTACTATCGAGTTCTTGTAGCACATGTTAATTTTGTAATTATGTTTCGTCAGTCAGCACTGTGCTGTGTGTTGCATTGATCATATTTAAACTTAAAGAATGAAGAGCCCAGGTTCAAATGTTTCATAGCTAGTTATTAGTTGAACCGAAGCCCTCGAAAGTGTTTGACTGTGAAGATAATAATTTTTATTTTTTATATTTTTTATTTTTTGGCTTTTGGGTCACACCTGGCGACGCCAGGTTACTCCTGGCTCTGCACTCAGGAATTACTCCTGGCGGTGCTCAGGGGACCATATGGGATGCTGGGATCGAACCTGGCCGGCACAGGCCTGTTGTGAACAAGGCAACGCCCCTACCCGCTGGACTATCTCTTCAGCCCCGATAATAATTTTTAAAAATTTATTCACCACTGTTTTTTACACTTTACAGTAATGTCATGGTAGAGTTGTGTGCATTGACATTCAATTGTCTCACCTCGTAACCAGTGTATCCATTTTTCTCTCCACCGCTGAGATAACTAGATCCTCTCCTGTACCTTCTCCACCTCTATACCCTATCTAACCTCATCCCAGGCTCAATGCCACGGTGAGCTCCATTTTTAAAACAAGTTTTTAGATTCTGCTGTTTTGGGTCATGGCTTGTTTTCCTGCCAAGATTCATTATATCCTACAAATGAGAGAGAGAAGTCTGTATTTTCTCTGTCCTCCTGATTGACTTCACTCAGCAGCATCCCTCCATTTTCATCTACATGAAGCTTGTTTCATGATTCCGTCTTTTCTTAGAGCTGAGTATCTTCTGCTCTGAGTGTATATATATGCATATGTAGCAGGTATATAGATATGATTCATATATGATATATACACAGATGTGTATATATACATTATGTGTTTGTGTGTGTGTGTGTGTGTCTAGTCCTTGGTTGGGTTGTTTGAAGCTTGAGCTGTTGTGAATAATGTTGCGTGACAAATGCTCTCTTCTGAATTTAGTTTTGAAGCCCTGGAGATAGATTGCCCAGAAGTGAGATTTCTGAGTCAAATGGAAAGTCAGTTCTTAGTTTTTTGAAGAAAAAAAATTTTTTCTCTTTACAAACTAGTTGTACCAACCAACATTCTCACCAGTAAATGAGGGCTGCTTTGCCCCTAAATCCACGCGCCAACACAAAGCTCAAATAAAGCTTGAGCTTATGAGTACTCAAGAGCAACTATGCCATGTTTTGTCAGACACGCGGACAACCTTGGATTTGAGTGCCGAAGAGCTTTGAGTGTCATCCTGGACAGCCCCTAGCTCCCCTTCAGGTCAAAAGGCCGGGCATTGTTAGGAGTATGTGTGGGAGATGTGCTTGAAAATAGGTTGAGCCTTAGTCAGAGCGTGCCCTTCTGTGCAGTACAGAAACATAACAGGTAGCGTTTCCTTCCCTTGCTAGCTGACAGTGGTGGAAATCCACAACATTCTTCTTTTTTAAATTTTTATTTTATTACTCCACAGTGAGTTATACAACCACAAAGATGTTTTCATGATTAGGTTTCAGTCGCTACAGTGTTCCAGCACCTATTCCTCTACCAGTGCACATTTTTCACCACCAATGTCCCCAGATTCCTCCCCAAGCCTGCAACAACATTGCAGGTACCTCTTTCCTCTCTCTCTCTTTCTCTCTTTCTCTCCCTCTCTCTCTCTCTCTCATGCATACTTGACTTCTCTTGCACACATACTGCTTCTCTTATACATCTCCCCTTCTCTACACATACTAGCTTGTCTTCATGCTCTGCTTTACATTTATAGGTTTATCATGTAAATCTGCTGGCTCACATTCTAATGCTCAATTCTAGTCTGGGCGCTACCATTTCCAACAATTAGTAGAAAACTGATAGTATTGATATCCTGCACGAATGTATGTAGTCATTCTATGTCTGTCCTTATCCTTCTCTGACTAATTTCACTCAGCATGATAGTCTCCATGTCCATCCATTTGTAGGTAAATTTCATGACTTCGTTTTTTCCTTGACTAGCTGTATGGTATTTCATTTGGTAGATGTACCATGGTTTCTTTAGCCAGTCTTCTGTCCTCGGACACTGCAGGTTGTTTCCAGATTCATTCGGCGCAGCACTCTTCACAATATCTACAACACTCTCCTGGCTCTAGGGACACAGTCTGCTCAGTAGTGATCAGATGTGGACTAGCCTTTCTTTTTGTCTCCTAGGCGTCTCCCAAGTTACTTCTCAGCCCCAGTTAGCTCAGCTATTAGTAGGGGTGAGTAGAACTCTCAGAAATCTGCATCTAGATCTATTACTATGGAAACCATAAAGCAAGGTTGCTGGACCTCAGGTTATGAGTGGAGAAAGGTAGATGATGTCTGTCAGTGACTGTTGTGGTGGGTACTGGAATCTGCCGTGGCCGCACTAGCCAGGTGGTGAGAAATCACCAAGATAACACTGGTTAGCTACAGACTGAAAAACTAAAACTCTTTAATTTTTGCTTCCTATTCTTTGTAGGTTCGGGATTGTAAAATTGGGAACTAGGTATTTGATGTGATTCCCATGTTCTCAGGGCCAAGTTTCACACTGCGGAAGTCCCTTCTCTCTTGCAACTTGCTGCTCTAAAGAGGGCTTATTTCTTGGCAAGGGCACCCTTTCTCTAAATGGTCTAGAAGCTCAAGCTCTCTTTCTCTCCCTCCTTCGGGCTTGGGGTACATTTCTGTCACTAATCTTAGGGTTTGGTGCAGATTTTGTCATCGAGAATGCAAAAACAGGTAGTTCCTTCTTATGCTAAATATCTTTTCCTGTTTGTATATTTTGTGTTTCTGTGTGTGTGTTTGTGTGTGTGTGTGTTTGTGAGTGACCTCCCCCACATATGGAAGAGGAGGGTAGCAGAAAGAAATGTCAAGAAAGGCACTAGACAATGAAATAGAAATACTTGGAACTCATCAAGAGCAAATTTCCTATAAGTATAAAGAAGCTTTGTAAATCCGGTCAAGGACTAGGAATGGACAAATTGTAGAAAATGATAAATAAGCGACTCTTAAACATATGACTGTTGAATCTTACTCATGTGAAAATGTAAACTGAACTATATTGAGATGCCATTTTCACCTTTCAACTTAGCAAATACCACAAGTTTTGATAACTACTAATGAGGTTCCAGGTTCTGTGTCAGAGTATTTTATGAGTCAGCTCATGCACAGACTTATTTTGTGCAGGTCAAAGGTTAGTGGTCTGGGATAATGGTTCCCTAACAGTACTGAGAGGGACTAAGATAGCAATGAATTATGAGAACAGGGTGTAGTATTACAATAAATATAAAGTTCTTAATAAATGGTTTCATGTTCAGCAAACAATTTGTGTAACAAACCTGGTTATAAGAGGCGGTTTTCTGGATAATTTATGTGGTTTGTTGAACTTTAAAACATGTTTTAAAGGTTTGGACATTAAACCGCACAAACTGTAAGGAAGCTTAAAGATAAATATAGTAGCTGTTATATGGGAAATATATCATTAAAATTCTAAAGTTTAGCTATTATGTAAAAAGAACATTGTGCATCACCCCTTTCAACATCAGCAGTACTGATTTAACACAGTCTGTGCGTATTGGTTGATTGGTTTACCCTGTCACATGGGCGATTTTTTTCCAACTCCTGTGTCCTTAATGTTTGATTCTGACAGGATTTGCGTCATTGATCCATATCATTGCCTATGTGATGTCAGTGTGGCGTGCAGTTACTGAGACATAGTTAACCTAATGTGCTGCAGTAAATTCCAAGCACTGTTTCCTACTAGAAACAAAGAATGATTCATCTGTGTTCACATTAAATATATACTAAAAATAGTGGTGTTCCCAGCCTGCTGCATTTATATGTATGAATAACCACAGTCCTTGTGGCTTTCTAAGCAGGAGCACTATAAATAACTGCTTGTTTAGAAACAGGTGCATGTAATCATCAACTAAGTCAAGCTTCCACCTCTACAATTCAGTTTAGTGCCAAAGGGTAAATTTTGATCCTCAGTCTTCAAACTTTTCTACACTGATACATCCAGATTCTAAGCAAATCTCATAGAAATTTCAATAACATATACACAGATAAATATGAAAGTGCCCTCTTTTCAATTGCTGTTTGTTTGTTTGGGGTCGCATCCAACTTTGCTCAGAGTTGCTCCTGGCTCCTGTGTTGAGGGGTTGCTTCTGGCAGGGCTTAGGGGCCTGCATATGATGCTGGAAATTGATCCAGGTCAGCTGCGTGCAAGCCAAGAGCCTTACCCTATACTGTAATTTTAATCATGCTGAGTTATACTAATTAGTATCACATGAGACCCCGAAACTTAACTTTGCCCAGCCGTTATAAAGAAGACCTTTCATTTGCAAGAAAATGAAAGGTCCATAAATACCTGAGCTGAATAATGATCTTGATCTTTTCACTTTTTCTGTAACTTCCTGTTTCATTAAAAAAAAACTTTTTAACACTTTATTTTAGACACCATGGTTTATGATATCTGCTTCATTTTTCTCCAAGGTTACCAACTTGTTAAACTCCTAAGCTTAAGTCTATGCTCATCGCCTGTGTTTTAAAAATGCCGCATGACTTTTTATAATCATCTTTTAACAGCGTGTGTCCATGTGGCCCTATTTGTCTAGGACGGTTCCATTTTATACCTCATATCCTGATACTGGTATTAATAACTTGGAACCTAACATTTTTCCCCAGTCTAGTTTTTAATAGACTACAATTCATATTTTCAGTAAAATCTGTGATAAATTTCGCTTGATCACTATTTTTCCAGCTCTACCATGATCTCTAGTAAATTTTATTCACCCTTGCTTTCACATTAACCTGTGATTAAATCATAAAGAAACCAAAATTGATCACTTCTCTTTCCCTTTCTTGCCAGAGCAAGTCAAAGAGTTAAAGTATTTAGTAATGCAGAGTATTTTTAGACTGTGCCTATTATTCCTAGATGGTGTCTGTCAAACATGTGATGTTGCTTCCCCTTCTGACCACTTGGTGTCACCAGGCCACCTGTTAGAGGGATCTGTGGGAGGCGTATAGGTTATGCTGTGAACCATATGCAAGTAATGAGCTGTAAATATATTTGCTATATACATATGTATATAAATAATATGAATTTATTAACAATATGAAAATATGAATAGAATATTTACATAAATTATATGAGTGGATTTTTATTTTATAAATCTTTCGCTCTGTTATTGGCATTATTTTTCTAATAAATATTTTCAGTAGAAGTCTTGTGTGACATTACAAAAGATTAAGATAATGCTGTGCTGGTTTTTCTAAAGCTATCTGAAGGTGTCATAGTAAAGTGAAAACATTTAAAATATTTGCATGTTTGTAAGAAAAAAAATAACAGACCTCATATCAGGATTTTCTTAATTATAATCATTAGTTTTAAAATACAAGTCCATTGTGGCACCAGCAACTTGCTTTTTATTAGCCATAAATAACAATTTTTATTGTATTCAATAATAAGTAGTTTTTGAAAAATTAAAAGTATATATTGAAAAAAGTTTTCAGTTCAGTCACAAGCTAGTGATATGTCATTAGAGACATTGACTACAAATTGATGGAAAGATATGAATGCATGGAGTAAGAATGTTTTTCCTATACTACCTTTAATATTCAGATATTCAACATAAAGAAATACACGTAAATATTTGTCTTGTAATTTTTAATGGACATCATGGTGTTATGTAACATCACGTAGGTTTCAGGTTTGCATCGGGACCTAACAGATGCTTTTTTATCCTGGTTTATTCCAGCCTCTTCTCTCTCGTCTGGTAACCACTAATTGGTCTTGTAGTCCACAAGTTTGCTTTCGATTAATTCGTCTAGTGAGACACCATGATAATTTGTCTTTCTCAACAGGCCTGTTGGTGTGCTATCCTCTAGATATATCTATGTTGTTTTAAATGCAGGCTCAATAGCAGAAGTCTATGATAGATACCACGTCTTTATCCATTCATCAGTCTGGAGGCGCTTTTTGTTTTGCCAGTTCTTGGCTACCATAAATAATGCTGATATGAAAATAGTATGCTGGGCCAGAGTGACGGTGATGCCTTGCCTTGCTCGTGGCTGACCCATATGGTTCCCAGCGCACCAGGAGTGATTCCTGAGCGCAGAAGCAAGCCCTGAGCATTGCTAGGTGTGCCCCAGCCCCCACCCCAAGAGAGGATATATACCTTCAGACTCACATGTTTATGTATTTCAAGTAAGTGTCCAGAAATGGTGTCACTAAATGATAGGGACTTTCTATTTTTTGGCTTTGGGGGCCACACCTGGCAATGCTCAGGTGTTATTCCTGGCTCTGCAGTCAGGAATTACTCCTTCTGGTGCTCAGGAGCCATATGGGATGCCAACCTTGCTTTCCACATGTGAGACAAACGCCCTACCTCCTGTGTTTTCGTTCTGGCCCTTGATAATGGAATTTTCTGCTTTTAATTTTGTGATTAATTTCCAGACTGCTTTCCAGACTGGCTTCCCAATCCACCAGTGTAGTATAAGGATTCAGTACTCTTCCAACACTGTTGTTTCTTAACTTTTCAATAGCCACTTTTACAGGTGGAAGGAGATAGCCTCGTTGTTGTTTCTGTTTGCTTTTGCACAGAGACTGTCTCCTCATCACTGTTGGCCATCTGATTCTTTTCTGTGGACAAGTGTCCAGATCCTTTGCCCACTTTGGATTATGTTTGTGTTGCAGATTTATTCAATTCTTAAATTTTTTATTTTTGCTTTTGGACAAGATTTTTTGTTTAAAAATAAAAGTCCAGTTTGTTTATTTTTGCTTTTTTTCTCCATTGCTTTTTGTACTGAGATCTGAGCCCTGATTGTATTGCTTAAATTTCTTTGTTTTTAACTTTGATTTCAAGTCTCATATCCAAATGTTTAATTCATCTTTAATTGATTTTTGTGAGTGGTATGAAATAACGGTCTAAGTTTCATTCTTTCACCTTTGACTACCCGTTCTGCTACCCGGATCTCCTGGCAGTTTACCCCGATCTCCTAGCTATTACCCTGTTCTCTTAGCTGCTTACCTTGTTCTCCTAGCTGTTTACCCCATTCTCCTAGCCGCTAACCCCATTCTCCTAGCTGCTTCTCCTGTTCTGCTAGCCGCTTACCGGTTCTCTTTGCAGTTTGTCTCAACTAGCTTATCTTACCTCCTTGTCAGAATTAACTGGCCATATATGTATGGGTTTCTTTCAGGACTCTCCGCTCTCTTACTTGGTCTGTGTGTCTGTTTTTATTCTATAAAAGCCTGATTTTATTATCTAATAAGATCATCAAATTATGTAATTGGTGGTAACATAATTTGAACTTGGGAAGTGTAAAACCTCTTTTTTTCCCCCTCTTTTTAAAGATTGCTTTGGTTATTCAGGTTTTTCTGTGGATCATTTCCATATAAATTTTAGAATCATTTGTTATATTTCTTTGAAAAATACCATTGGGGTTATGATCGATATTTAATCTGGGAATTCCTGTACGTAAGATGGTCGTTTTAGCAATGGTTTTTCTTCCCCTCCATGAATAGGGATATCTTTCCAGTTCTTCCTTTTTTATTACATTTATATTATATTTAACTTTTTTTGTGATACATCTTTTACTTCCTTTGTTAAGTTCATTTCCAGGTATTTTATTCATGTGAATATAAACGGGATTTATTTTCTTAATTTCTCTAACTTAAATGATTTGTTAAGTTTATTTCTAGATATTTATTCATGTAACTGTTAATGGAATTGTTTTCTTAATTTCTCTAACTTAAAATTTGAAATACAGTATAGGATAAAATTATAAATTCTTCCATCTTTAATTTTTCGTTTTTTCCCTTTTAGTATCATGTCTTGACCTGTTAAAAAGTTGACTACCTTCAGCATTTGCTTTGAAATTTTACTGGCCATAGTCCAAATACTTGGGAAATGTTACATTAAAATGCAAATTTCTGTTTATGCTGACCATTTTTTGTTTTTTTGTTTTTGTTTTTTTTTTTTTGTTTTTGTTTTGGTCACACCCAGCAACACTCAGGGGTTACTCCTGGCTCTGCACTCAGGAATTACTTCTGGCAGTGCTCAGGGGACCATATGAGATGCCGGGATTGAACCCGGGCGGTGCAGGCCGGCCACATGCAAGGCAAACGTCCTACCCGGCTGGGCTATCGCTCTGACCATTCTTTGACTAGCCAACCTCATTCAGCCACTCTAATAACCTGGTCAATTTAAAACATCTAGGGTTTTTTGTTTGTTTTTTGTTTTTCAAAGTAAACCACTAAAAATAAGCTTTGCTTAATTTCAAATCAAGTCTGCTTGATTTGAAACATATGTGAACAAATGGAAATTAGATAAATCTGTGAGATTGCATGGGGTCTTTATGGTTACAATAGCTACATAGAATGCTGACACGCCCTGACTGGATGTCAGGAAAATTGCTTTCGCAGTGTTCAACCTTTGAGCATTGAGAGTATTGGAAAAATTGCTTTCACAATGTTTAACCTTTGAGCATTGGTCACCTGTTATAGTGTTTGATGAATTAGTGGACAATTGCTTTTTAATCTTAAGAAGGATATAAAAGGGGGGCTGGAGCAATAGCACAGTGGGTAGGGCGTTTGACTTGCACGTGGCCAACATGGGTTCGGTCCCTGGTATCCCATATGGTCCCCAAGCACCGCCAGGAGTAATTCCTGAGTGCAGAGCAAGAAGAAACCCCTGAGCATTGCCGGGTGTGACCCAAAAAGCAAAAAAAAAAAAAAAAAAAAGGATATAAAGGATATAAGCCTTAATTAGGAATATAAATAGGAAATAAAATATATATATTCCCTTATTAATATTCAACAAATATTGACTACTGAATTAATATTTACTTTAACTTTGGTTATAATTGACATATTTTCCATGTTTAAAGTACAGTTAAGATAATTTTGGTATAATAAACCTTGGATGAAATTGGAAGGCATAAGGCACTTTTCCTAATGTAAATAATGTTAAAGTGCTAAAAAGAATAAAGTCATTGTATCTGTAAGTTTAATTGGTGAGATTTATAAGAATTAAGCATTTTGGGAAAGATTTTTTGTTAGTAATATCAGTTGTCTACTGGTGTAACTTCAAAATAGCTGATGATACTTTTAAGTTAAAAAAAATTTTTGGGCTTTTTTGTATCACACCGGTGATGCTCAGGGGTCACTCCTGGCTCTGCACTCAGGAATTACTCCTGGAGGTGCTCAGGGGACCATATAGAATCACTTGATTACTTGACATCCCGTTATTCATTGATTTGCTCGAGCAGGCGCCAGTAATATTTTCATTTGACCCTATCATGTGCCAGTGTAGCCCAATGGCATCTGGTTGCTTCAGGAATACGAAGAGCCTCAACGCGTCCCTGACTCTGGAACAGCGACGGAGGTCGGAGCTCTGGATTCCTTCTTTCACTTGAGTGAGGCATGATATTCCAAGCATAGCTCTTTCGATTCCTCTTTGGGAGACCGAATAGCATTCTCATCCTGCTTTCATAGGGCCCAGGTCTCTGAGGCCTATGTTAGTGCAGGGAGAATGGTGGAGTTGAAGAGATGTGCCAGAACAGGAAGTTCTTTGTCTTTTTAGCTATTTCTTCGATGCTTTTGAAGGCATTCCATGCCACTCTCTTCCTCCTGTGCATATGGGATGCTGGAGATCAAACCCAGGTCAGTCAAAAACATCTGGTTTTAGGCTTACTTATCCTCACATTTGTTTCCTATTGGCATATGTTATATAGTGTAAATTTTAATAAATCCCTTTCAAATAAACAAGAGGTAAAAATAGAGAAAATGCTGTTGTGTGGGAAAATCGTGAAAGGTGACTAAGAAATTTTAACAAGGTTTGAATTATGCCTATGAGCAGTGTTACAAGTTCTAATCCTTTACCCCAATAGAAGAGTGGAGGGGAAGGACTTGGTTTTACCCCTGTCCCTTTCAGTTTGTTCTGATACTTTTTTTTTTCTTTTTTGGGTTACACCCAGCAATGCTCAGCACTCAAGAATTATTCCTGGCATTATTCCTGGCTCAGCACTCAGGAATTACTCCTGGCGGTGCTTGGGAGACCATATGGGATGCTTGGAATTGAACCCAGTTTCAAACTCCTTACCTGCTGGACTATCACTCCGGCCCCATCAATTTGTTCTAATGCTTTGGAACCACTCTTGTTGAACTGCTCTGAATTTCATTTTATGCGTGGTCCCAGCAGCCTCTGTGCTGATGATACCATCTCAGCAGGTCCACATCCTGCTAATATTACTCTCACACTACCTACTGTACAGCCTTGTATGATTATTTGTATAAGGCTCTCTCAGATCCTCTGCTTTCTCTGCAGCCTTCTGGACACATATCCACACCCTATGCTAGCCATTGTACACTGAACACCAATGGCTACACATCATACCTCATACTACCTCACACTACACACACTTATTCCTCCTACGAGTAGATGAGAACCACAGGGAAGAAAAAGAGCAACACACTGCTCTATCAGCTCCTCAGAGACTCCCAGGAGGATAAACTACAAAAAATTCACCCTCATTACACAGCAAACAAAATTGGGGAAATTTCATAGAAGCCCACCAAGCTCACTGAGTGCAAATAATCACACAAGGCTGTACCAGTAGCAACCAACTCTGCAAATTCTCAGTAATGATTTTAGAGATACTCTGTTAAGAATTTTAATGAATTCAAGGATTCAGTGGTAAAAGTAATGAGCAAAGCAAAATAAAGTATGAGAGTAAAAATGAGAAAACTATAAGACGTTATAGATGATGAGGAAAAGTCTGCAAGGCAATGAACATCCCACAAGAAGTGTGGGATGAGTTCATGAAAACAGTGTAAGAATCATCAGAGTCCCTGAGGAGTTGGAAGGCAAATTTGATGAAGAAGCTCCTGTCAAACAAATCACAGATAAGAATGCCACAGAGTTTAGGAATACAGGCACCCAGACCCAAGAATCCTGAAGAGTCCCAATGAAGTAATAACCCTTCTGCATCTATATTGCAAACCACAGTGTGCAGAGAGAGAGAGAGAGAGAGAGAGAGAGAGAGAGAGAGAGAGAGAGAGAGAGAGAGAGAGAGAAGAAGAAAATAGACAGGTTGGGGGGGGAGGGAGGGAAACTGGGGACATTGGTGCTGGGAAATGTGCACTGGTGGAAGTAAGGGTATTAGAACACTGAAACCCAATCATAAACAGCTTTGTAATGGTCTATCTCACAGTGATATAATTTTATAAAAGAGTCTCAATGAAAATAGATCCAGATGAAAAACTCCAAGACACATTGTAATCAGAATGACAAAAGCCACAGTCAGTGTTAAAAGCAGTAAGATCAGAGAAGGAATTTACACACTAAGGAACCTCCCAAAAGATTCACAGCAGCTTTATCAAATGAGACCCTAGGACCAGAGAGATGATATAACTAGTAAGGTACGTGCATTGCAGGCTCCCAACCTGGGTTTGATCCCTAGTACCACATATGGTCCCCCAGGATTAATCCCTCAGTATAGAATGAGGAGTAGCCCTGAGCACCCCAGGGTCTGGCAAAAACAAAATCAAATATAGTAGAATATCATTTTTTTAAAAGAAAGGTGAACACTTCACCAAGAATACTCTCTGTTCATCTAGATTTTCATTCAGATATGAAGGAATGATACAAAGCCTCACAATAAACAAGACTTGGGAAATTCATAGCCTTGAAGCCAGTTTTGCAAGAAGCATTAAATAAGGTTTTTTTAACTAGATTTGTTTCCAATTTTTGTGTATTCTAAATAAGATTTGGGTTGTGTGTGTGCACAAAAAAAAGATTTCTGTAAAAGATAAACTTCTCAACACTTTGCTGTTGAGTATGGTATTCACTCATGGCACTTACGGTTGCCCTATAGTAGATTAGCAAAATCTATTTATTTTGCTTAATGCAGATACTTAAGTATTCTTTATAATACATTCTAACATAAAACCGGCGTTACCTTTTTAGGGTGAAACACTGTTGATGTGCCTGGTGAGGCTACAAAATGCATTTGTACTTTCATAGTCCAATTCATGTTTGCTTTATATTTTTTCAAATTTACTATTTTACTAAATTGTATAGTTTTAGTATTTTTTTTATTTTGTTTTGGGGCCACACCTGGTTGTGCTCAGGCATTATTCATGACTTCTGAACTCAGGATCACTCTTGGCAGTACTTTGAGGACCAGAGATCAGATCAAACTCAGGTATCTTGTTTATTAAATTGAATTTCCATAACCATGTTATAGGTTAATTAACATGAGCAATTGTCTTGCTAGTAAATATTCAAATTGTTACTAGAATTTCCTTTTTTTTGATACAGAATCTTTTTCACAAAAAAATTGTGCGAAATTGTCACAAACTAGTCATTATCACTAGCTGAATGTATTTGTTTACTGTTATTAGATGTCCTTAACATACAGTAATGAGAGGCAAAATGGTTTTTCCAGTCTTCCCCTTTGGTAAGGAATATCCTTGGTTCTCTTTTGGGCCTCTAATTACACCTTGAAAGGATGAGCTAAACTGAACCCATGACATTTTTTTTTTTACATTTGATGGATAGGGGTGCAAGCATTATTCAAGTAGGTGTAGTAATCTTAAATCTTCACTTCACCTGTCTTCCGTTGTTCACCGATTTGCTTGAGCGGGCACCAGTAACATCTCCATGCGTCCTGTCGCATGCTAGTGTAGCCCAAGGGCATCTGCTTGCTCCAGGAACATAAAGAGCCTCAAACCATTCCATCAGGTCGTGGAGAATGAGGTCTATAATTGTTACTGGTATTTGGCATATCAAATACGACATGGGTAGCTTGCCAGGCTCTGCCATGCGGGTGAGATACTTTCAGTCTTAGGCTCTCAGTTCATGCATTTACTAATGAACCACAACAGATAGAGATCAGCATTTCTCGGTTGGAGCTCTAACGGGCTATGGAGTCCGGATGTTGAAAATGGTTGCCCTCATGGTGCAGGGGTTCCTCTGGCTTCTTGGGAGCCTCTATTGAGATGGCGGGCCAGGGCTAGAACCCACCTTCCCTCCCGGACACCTCATGTAATTTAGGGACAATAAATTGCACCCCATTAAAGTAGACAGTATGATTTCTGCCAAATGCCCACATGTAGGTTCCACCACTGGCAGAATAAAGGGAGATTCCTGTCCCACAGCCTCCTATTCTTCCATACCTTGGATGTTTCTGGTTCTTTTGCAGCCCACGCCCACCACCGTCCTGTCCCCTTCTGAAGATACCAGTCTACCATTTGGTTTCAGATGAACAGAGCCTGTTCTTCGGGACGAGGGAGTGGCTTTCTCTGGGCCATCTGCCCTTCCCCAGGCCCATAAGGTCATCCAAGGATAGCACACAAAGGAGTTTGCATTTCATGTCTTTTTTTTTTTTTTTTTTGGCAGAGCACGTATTGGTATTCCTACTGAATATTCCTCCATCACTGAAAAAAAATGTAGAAACCACTCTTTGCTAGTGGGTCCCCCAAACAGACAGAAGGCAGGAATGGCTCAGAGATGGTGTGTCAGCCACTGACACATCATATGCCCTTTGTTTGGCTTATTGTATTCAACAAAAGTGAGAAACGCCCCAGAGTGTTGGTGCACCAGTGATTTGCACCTGTGTGTTTGCAGCATGCCACTGGGGAGCCAAATGCTGGCTCCTCTGGTCACCTGTCCTTAACAGGCATGAGTGCTTCCACTTCCTTAGCAGAATCTTCCCTTAGTAGAACACCAAGAGCTACAAAATACCCAGAATAAAAAAAAGCAGCAATCAAAGCCTTTATGTCCTACTCCCAGACCACCCTGGGACAAGGGTTCAAAGGGCTGGAGATCATGATTTGCATGTGGGATCCCTGGGTTTAATACCAGCACCACATGAAGTCCCCTGAACAGTGCCAGGAGTGGGCCCAAAACAAATAAGACATTTTATGGGGCCAGAGAAATGGTAGAGTGGGTAAGGTGCTCGTCTCATTAGATCCGCGGTACTGTGCATGATCCCCGAGCACGCCCAAGCACAGGGGCAGGAATAGCCCTTGTGCATTGCTGGATGTGGCCCCCAAACAAAGCCCAAAGCAGACATGCCCCCAATTTTCAGTATTTGCAATTTATTTGTTTTTTTTTTTTTGGGTCTGGAATTACTGATGTTTGTAGAAGATAAGAATGCCTGTCACTGCCAGAAAACCAGAGTCTTTCCTGAGAAGTTTGTTGTGAGAGGCATCTTAATCTTAAATCTTAACCTTAAATCTTTCCATAGCAAAACCGGGGTGGAGGGACCCGTAAAGGTGGTTCTTAACTTGAGATACAAATACTTGAAGGGGAAAAAAAATACCATTCTGAGGGCAGTGTTCGTCAAGACTGTTTTATTTGTGTTGTGAGCATTCCTTAAAATGGTTGAATTTGAGCTACACAAAAGCATTTCCAGTGAAAATCCTAAATAAATAACCAGTATATGTGCAATGAACTTTCTCAATGAAAAGCAACAGGCTGGAAAATAAACTTCGATTAAGATAGTGCCTGTGACTTATCCTAGGAGAGCGAAAAACATCATTTAAAATAGCTGCAATATTATGAGCTTTTGAGTTGCTGTACAAAGAAGCCAGAAAGATGATTAAGTTCAAGGCAGTGACAACAGAAATCCTTTGCTTTTTCAAAGTGCAGCAAGCAGGAACGGTTTTTCTTCCCCCTTCCCCCTCCGCGGCTCACTGTAGATCACATGACGCATGTCACGTGACTCGGTCAAAGGATCTTTTCCTCTTACAGCTTTGCAAAAAAAAAAAAAAGCCTGCAGCCGTTCTCCAATTAAAGCTGTTAACGTGTACTACTACGTTGTTTCCTTGTTGGATTTTCGTTTTCTCTACTGCTGCTGTTAAAACAAAATGAGTGGTAAGATTTGCTGTATTTTAACGTTCTGCTTTTAGTTTTACAACGTAGAAAGCATTGTGTTAATCTGAAGTCATGTAGTGTGTGCTTTTCAGTAGATGCCAAACCTATCGCGGTAAAAGCATTTAAAATTGGTGCCATGTAGTTATAAAAGGGCTCAACCAAATTTATAGAGTTGAGCTGATTTTTTAATTCACAGAATAATTCCTTCCAGCATCTTTTTCTTAGCTTCCTTTTTACAACTCGGATCTGAAAATTGGCATGAGATATTTGGAAGCCATTGTGAGCGCTTCTTACAGAATGTGGGGCACGTCAGCAGCCAGTTGAATTTTAGGAATTTGAAACGGCACATATTTGTGGGTTTTTTTTTTTTTAAAGAAAATTCTTAAATGTAAATATAAAGAGAAATAATTTATCTTAAATTAGATGAACTGTCTTATTAAATCGTTGGTATCACTTTTTAAGGGATTTTTAAGTGAAGGGTTTTTCAATTTGGATTAATAGAAAAATTGCTATTTTAGATTAGGAAATCGTAACGTTGCTTTGAATTTGCTCTTGCACAAATTATGTAGATTATTAGATAATGCTAGGTATGTCTGGTCATCTTGGTCGAGGTACATTTGTGCCGGATAGAAGCCCCTGCAAGCCTCCCTTTGTTTAATCATTTTGTAATTAATCTTTCAGTACTTTGTAAACTAGAAATATTTTGTGGGGACTTACAAGGTAATAGAACATTTGCATCTTAAGTGTTCAAGCTTTGGGGGGTTTCCCCTTTAGACAGGAATAACAACAAGAATTATAATATAGTCCTAAAACAAATAGCATAAATGCTATGGTCATACGACAGAAGTTTTGTGTTTTCTAGGTGAATGTTATTTCACTCCAGTCTTTTAGATATCAAATACAATATCTATGAGCTATTCTAATGAAAAGGTTTTGCTCTAACTTTGTACCATTTCTGCCTCCAGATAAGGCTATTTTCTTACTCGAGTGGAATGATGACTTAAGTGCTAGATAGTCCAGTAAGTAGGTGTTTGCTGGAACACAGCTGCCCTGGTGATCCTAGGCACTGCGAGTGGCTCCCCAGAACACAGAGCCAGGGAGTAAGCCCTGAGCACAGTGGGATGCAGCTCAAAAAGAAGGGAAAGAAAAACATGATTACAGGACAGTGAGTTAATCATTACTAAGGCACAAGTTTATTCTGGCTTATTTTAGTTTGGGTTTGTTCTATTTTCAGTTTCATACTTACCAAAGGGGACTGTTTCCCTCTGGCAAAGCGGGAGTTGTCGCCTCCCTATCCAGCTTCTCAGACTTTCCCTTCAGTTTTCCCTCCCTCTTTCCCCTTTCCCCTCTATTCCTCCGCTCCCTTTCTCTTCCTTTCCACTCCCCTCCTTTCCTCTCCTCCTTTCTCTTCAACCTTTCTCCTTCTCCTCTAAATAGGTTTCCCTATCCTAAACTATTTTACTTCACATAAAAAGAATAAGACAGAGTTTTATACTATAAAGTCTATTTTTAATAACTTTCAAGGTATATGATTAAAATCGTGACAGAAAGTATCTGCGTTTCATAATTCTGGTTAAAAGAAAGGTAACCCGGGCCAGAGCAATAGCACAGCAGGGAGGGTGTTTGCCTTGTACACGGCCAACCCAGCTTCCATCCCCAGCATCCCATATGGTCCCCAGCACGGCCAGGTGTAATTCCTGAGTGTAGAGCCAGGAGTAACCCCTGAGTATCACTGCATGTGCCCCCAAAGAAAGGTAATCCTAAAACAGTTATATAGTTTTATCATTTTAATACTCTTTAACTCTTCTTACGTGATGCCAAAAAACAAAAACATTCTTTGATTTTTTTAATATGGAAATTTGCGTTTGAAAACTTGTTCAAGAAAGCAGTTTCCTGCACATAGAGAAGAGGCTCAATCTGTAATTTCTTTCTCTAATTCAAAGAAGTTTTTAATGAATTCTTACTCTTAAGCTTCTTGTTGTCTGTTTGTTAACTGTGAGTCTTTTTTCCGTCTTCTGCTGTTGTCTAGAGAACACTTGTCTTTTCTGGAGATCACTAATTCTTTCTTCAGCAGTTGTTACTCTGCTTTGGAGGCCTTCCAGTGTGTTTTTCATTTCACTTACCACATTTTTATTGTCTGTCATTTCTGCTTGTATTTTGGTCTGCAGTTTACTCATTTCTGCTCTTATGTCCTCTTGTATTTTATTGACTTTGTATTCCGTTGCTTCTTTGAGTTCCTTATGCATCCTTAACAGTTCCTTCCAAAATTCCTTATCAGAGAGGTTATATAGCTCATCATTATTGCTTGGCTCATCTGGGCTAGTGACTTCACACACTGAGCTTGATGGAATTCTGCATTGCTTTGCCATTACAATTATTGTAGGTTGCAAATGTTTGTTCTTGGGTGGCTAGGTAGTACAGTAAATAGATGTCTGGGTTGTTTGCAGAGTTTGGGCTGGGTGGCAAGGAATGTAGGTACGAATGCTTACTGGTATCTCATATAAGATAAATAGTAAGTAGTTCACGTGGATGCTACATCTGCGCGGTTTTGAGTTTTGGGATGTGGGTGGGTGGTTTGGCAGACGTCACAGGGGTCACACACACCTGGTAGGGGGATGGACGGAGTTTTCTAAAATGCCTCGTGTCTATAAAGATAATCTTCTGGACAGCTGTGTGCATTTGGTAGACTTGTTTTGGATGGGAAGGGAATTTGAGTTTATTTTTCATATGTCATATGAAAAATATCTTATTACAATTATATAATAATTTGGTCATAATATCATTATAAGACCATATGGTCTCATAATATTTATAAGTACATGGCACTTTTTTTTCTTTTCTTGGGGCGTCACACCCAACTGCTCAGGTACAGTCTTGGTGCTTAGGGGTCACTCCTAGTAATGCTTCAGAGTCATCTGGTATAGCATCAAACTCAGTGTGCAGCATTTAGAACTCTGCCCATTCCTCAGTTCCTCTAAACTTGATTCCTCTCCCAACCTCTCCCATCTTTCCTTTTGCCATGCTTCCACCCTTTTTCTTGTTTTCTTTTGTCCTCCTGGCAGTGCTTCGTGGTCACTCCTGACCATGTTCGGGAGACCATATGCAGTGCTAAGGAACAAACCAAAGTCAGGCTCATACAAAACAAGTGCCTTACCTACCCTCCACTGGTTCTTCAACTGATTTTTCTCTCTTCTCTTCTCCCTTCCAGCCCTCTAACTCTTACCCGCCTCCCTCACCCTCCCCTAGATCTCCTGATATTTTCTCGGAGTTTTGTCTCTCCTTTTCTCCACATCTTGCCTTTACTCTTCCCTCTTCTTGTTCCTATTTCGAATTTCCCCTGCTGAGCCCCTTTCCTAAACACTTTATTTTCCTACTAGACTACTCATTTCCCATTTCTCTACTGGTGTGGTCCTTGCCCCTCCTCCAGCCTAGAAAGAGTGAGACCATCATGTTTTTGTTTGCTGTCTTTAGGGGCTTTGTTTTACTTTTGATGTATAATGTTAGCAGTGAAATTTGTTTTCTGCCCTGTATAAGTGTTTCCTCCATTTAAAAAAACTGAACTCCATTATATGAACTCTCCAGTTTGAAATTCTACTTATAATGCTCTTCTCCCATTGCTTTCTTTATTAAATTCTTGGATCACTGTATCACTGTATCACTGTCTTCCCATTGTTCATCGATTTGCTCGAGTGGGCACTAGTAACATCTCCATTAGTCCTGTCACAAGCAGAGTGTAACCCAAGGGCATCTGCTTGCTACAGGAACAGGAAGAGCCCGAAACCATTCTTCAGGTCATGGAACTGAGGTCCATAATTGTTACTAGTTTTTGGCATAACAAGTAAATAAAACACAGGTAGCTTGCCAGGCTCTGCTGCGTAGGTGGTATAGTCTCAGTAGAAGGCTCTCATCTCAAGCATTTACTGATGAAACTTAAAGGGGAAAGATCAGGATTTCTCTTGGATGGAGCTCTGAGGAACTATGGAGTCTGGATGTTGAGAATGACTGACTGTATGATGTGTGGTTTGCTCTGGCTTCTTGCTAGGCTTACTGTTATCAGTTAGAACCTGTCTAGAACTGTATACAATGTATAAATTATGGACAAATACATATAATTAGGGGCTGGAGCAATAGTACAGAGGGTAGGCTCTTTGCCTTGTATACAGCCAACCCAAGTTTAGTCCCTGGCATCCCAGATGGACTCCTGAGTGACCACCAGAAGTAATTCCTGAGTGTACATGTAGGAATAATCCCTGAGCATCGCAAGGGGAGTGACAAAACAAGTGAAAGGAGTGGAGTTTGTCAGGTGGATCCTCATTCTAAGAAATTCTGGTTCAGGTCCTGTTACCAGAGAGAGCATTTCTCATAGTTGTTGCCAACAGGGAATCAGGTGTCACTATTTTTCAGTTGGTTGCTCGGTTTATATTTTAGAAACCAGACTCCAGATTTCTCTGTGAAATCTCCAAAATTTAAAAGTAGTGAATTAATTTAAATTAAAAACTTAAAAAGCCAAAAAACATGGATGAAACAAAACATCAGCTTTCATCTCAGTGTTTTCATATGAATAAATAAATAAATGTATGAATGGATGGATAGAGATAGATAGATAGATAGATAGATAGATAGATAGATAGATAGATAGATAGAGAGAGAGGAGAGAGAGAGAGAGAGAGAGATAGATAGATAGATAGATAGATAGATAGATAGATAGATAGATAGATAGATAGATAGATAGATTTTCCAAGAAATGAATGATTCTTTGAGACTGTTATTACTGTTATTAGTGGGTAAGGGAACAATACTGTTTAAAATTAGGAGGTGGGCCGGAGCGATAGCCCAGCGGGTAGGGCATTTGCCTTGCATGCAGCCTGCCCATGCCGGCCCGGGTTCAATCCCCAGTATCCCATATGGTTCCCCAGCATCGCCAGGAGTAATACCTGAGTGCAGAGCCAGGGGTAACCCCTGAACATCGCGGGTGTGACCACAAAAGCAAAAAAATCACATGATCACTTGAATCCCGTTATTCCATCGATTTGCTGGAGCGGGCGCCAGTAACATTTCCATTGGACCCTATCATGTGCCAATGTAGCCCAATGGCATCTGTTTGATTCAGGAATATGAAGAGCCTCAAAATGTTCCTTCAGGGTCTTTACAAGGAAGTCTGACCATCTTGTAGGTGGGCGGCCACATGATCTTTTGACATCCCGTGGGATCCAGTCGGTAATGGCTCTAGTCCAGCAGTTGTCTCCAAATCGCATTTCATGTCCAGCCCATCTGATTTTCGATGCCTTGGCAAACGAGACAGCGTCCCTGATTCTGGAATAGCGACAGATGTCAGAACTCAGGATTCCTTCTCTCACTTGAGTGAGGCGTGATATTCCAAGCATAGCTCTTTCGATTCCTCTCTGGGAGACCCAAATAGCATTCTCATCCTGCTTTCATAGGGCCCAGGTCTCTGAGGCATATGTTAATGCAGGGAGAATGTTGGAGTCAAAGAGATGTGCCCAGAGCCGGAGGTTCTTTGTCCTTTTAGCTATTTCTTCGATGCCTTTGAAGGCATTCCATGCCGCTCCCTTCCTCCTGCGCAGCTCAGGTTTTAGGTCGTTCATCATGTTGATTTCTTGACCTAGGTACATATAACTGCTGTGTTCAGAGATGTTTGTTCCATTGAGAGTTAATGGAGCCTCTGGAACTAGTTCATTCTTCATAAACATTTTTATGAAGCAAAAAATAAATAAAATTAGGAGGGGGAACGATTGCAGCTTCCCCCACAGGTGTGTGTGTGTGTGTGTGTGTGTGTGTGTGTGTGTGTGTGTGACCCTTGTTCTATCAACTATGGATAGATTAACAAGACTGAAACTCACCAAGGAAATATTGGCCCTGAAGGGAAGAAATGGAAGAAAGAGAGAGCTACTGGATATATACAGGGCTTTTCATGCCAAAAAAGCTGAATACACATTTTTCTCTAGTGCACATGGAACATTCTCCAAGATAGACCACATGCTGAGCCACAAAGCATACCTCAATAAAATAAAAAAGATAGAAATTGTGTCAACTATCTTTTCAGACAATGATGCACTGAAAATGGAAGTTAACCATACACAGAAACAGGGAGTCAAACCAAACACCTGGAAACTGAACAGCTCACTGCTGAACAACCAGTGGGTCATAAAAAGAAATCAAACAGGAAATCCAAAGATTTCTGGACAAATGAAAATGAAGACACCAACTATAAAAACTTGTGGGACATGGCAAAAACCGGTGTTAAGAGGGAAGTTTATAGCTCTGCAAGCATTCATCAGGAAACAAGAAAGAGCCCACATAAATAACCTGACTACAGAGCTGAAGACATTAGAAAAAGACCAACAAAAGTAGCCCATCCCAGGCAGAAAAAAGGAAATAATAAAACTTAGAGAGGAAATCAATGAGTTGGAAACCAAACAAACAATCCAAAAGATTAATGAAACCAAGAGCTGGTTCTTTGAAAAAAATAAACAAGATTGACAAACCATTGGCAAGACTTGTAAGGACAGGGAAAGAAAGAACCCAAATAAACAGAATCAGAAATAAAAATGGTGACATCACAACAGAAACCACAGAAATCCAAAAGATCATCAGGAGATTACTTTGAGAACCTGTGTTGCAGGACTCCTCTAAGGGCCGCTGCATCTGCTCTGAATTGCCGCCTGCAAATCACTTCGTAGATAAGGGGGTAGTCTAAATGTGGCAGTTTATCTGACCATGTATGCTGTACTAGCTGGTACAAATATTCTCCCATGCTACCACAATCATCGTGGGACTAGCTAGATCTTACCAGCATATTAGCCTGGCCACGTAGGACCCCTAAGTAATTAGACCAGAGAGAAATGCTGTTTGCTTCCAAGCAAACAAGCATGGCCCCCTGATATACTCAAAGGCAACTAAAATACAAAACTACAATGAAGTAGAAGAGACTTGTGAAGGCTTGGAGAAATATTTAACTGGCATTAGTATTAGTCTTTGATTCAGAGACATTCCATCTCAGAAACCCCCTTCTCTACCCTATAAAGGCATTTCCAGGCAGATCTTGACTCAAAACATTAGCATACTAAAGGGCCTAGGTGAGGTGCAGGGAGGGATTACCTAAGGGCATTTGACCCTCCCTGCTTTCCATAACAGTGGGAGGAAGGTCTGAGTTACAGGGGTATAAAACTAGCCTGTTTCCTCTTTTGTGCGCTTCTCTTTGGGCTCTCTCTTTGTGAGCGCTCACCCTTCTTGGAAGTCTTGTCTTCTTTTACAAGGCCTTTACACGTGGTGGTTGCCATCTTGGCCTACACGTGGCTGGGGTTCTAGCTTGGAATCCTAAGCACCGGGCTTTTCCTTTTGCTGATTTGTATGCCTGAACCTGTGATAAGTAAAGCCTTTTAAAACTGCATCAGATTCCTGAGTTTTCATCCATTCCTCGCCGGCTTCAGAGGTAGAAGGGAACTTCGCTTCCCGGCACTGTCGGGGACCCCGGCGGCGTGCCCGACAAGCCTGTATGCTGTGAAACCACGATAATCTAGAAGAAATGAATAAATTCCTGAAGTCCTATAACCTCCCATGGCTGAAACAAGAAGACCTGCAATACCTGAGTAAGCCTATCACCATCGCGAGGAAATTGAAACAGTAATTAAATGTCTTCCCAAACACAAAAGCCCAGGTCCAGAAGGATTCACTAGTGAACTCTACCAAACCTTTAAGGAGGACCTACTGCCAGTCCTTTTCAAGCTCTTCCAGGAAATAGAAGAAACAGAAACACTCCCAAACAGCTTCTATGAGGCACATATCACCCTAATACACAAAGCAGGGAGAGACAACACAAAGAAAGAAAACTACAGACCAATCTCCCTGATGAACACGGATGCTGAGATCTTCAACAAAATACTAGCAAACAGAATCCAAAGACTCGCCAAGAAGATTATACATCATGACCAAGTAGGATTCATCCCGGGAATGCAAGGATGGTTCAACATTCACAAGTCAACAACATAATCCATCATATCAATAAGAGAGAAAAATAAAAACCATATGATACTATCAATAGACGCAGAGAAAGCATTTGACAAGATCCAGCACCCGTTCATGATTAAAACCCTCTGGGAATGGGAATTGAAGGGACTTTCTCAAGATAGTTACAGCCATTTACCAAAAGCCCACAGCGAGCATCATTCTCAATGGGGAAATATTGAAAGCCTTCCCCTGAGATCAGGGACAAGACAAGGTTGTCCACTCTCTCCTCTTTTATTCAGTATAGTACTGGAAGTACTTGCTATAGCAATCAGAGAAGAAAAAAGACAGCAAGGGCATCCAGATAGGCAAGGAAGAAGTCAAGCTATCATGTTTGCAGATGACATGATATTATACCTAGAGAACCGTAAACTCTCTACCAAACAACTCCTGGAAACAATAGACATATAGTAAAGTGGCAGGATACAAAATCAACACCCAAAAGTTGGTGTCTTTCCTATATACAAATAATGAAAGAGAATAAAGGGATATTAAGGAAACGATTCCATTCAAATTGTACCACAGAAAATCAAATACCTAGGAATCAGCTTAACCAAGTGTGTAAAGGATCTGTACAAAGGAAAACTACAAGACACTGCTCAAAGAGATAAAAGAGGACACAAGGAAATGGAAACATATTCCCTGCTCATGGATGGGGAGAATCAACATTGTCAAAATGGAAATACTCCTTAGAGCTCTTTACAGATTCAATGCTGTCCCTATAAGGATACCCATGACATTCTTCAAAAGAATTGACCAAACACTCCTGAAATTTGTATGGAACAATAAACCCCCACGGATAGCTAAAGCAATCCTCAGGGAAAAGAAGATGGGAGGCATCACCTTTTCCAACTTCAAACTGTTCTACAAGGCAGTAGTAATTAAAACAGTGTGGTAAAGGAATAAAAACAGACCTGTGGACCTATGGAATAGAATTGAGTATCCTGACACCTCAAACACATGATCGTTCAATCTTTGATAAAGGTGCAAAGAGTCCAAACTGGAGTAAGGGAAAGCCTCTTCAACAAGTAGTGTTCGGAAAACTGGGCAGCGACATGTAAAAAAATGAATTTGGACCTGTGTCTAATACCATGCACAAAAATTAGATCAAAATGGATTAAAGATCTCAATATCAGACTTGAATCCATAAAGTACATTGAAGAAAATATAGGAAAACCCTCCATGACATTGAAGCTAAAGGCATCTTCAAAGGTGAAACATCTCTAACAAAGCAACTAGAAGAAAAGATAAATATATGGGACTACATGAAACTAAAAAGCTTCTGCACCTCAAAAGAAACAGTGACTAAGATACAAAGGCAGTCCACAGAATGGGAAAGAATATTCACCCAATACCCATCTGATAAGGGGTTTTAATATCCAGGATATATCAGGCACTGGTAGAACTTTACAAGTAGAAAACAACCAGCCCCATCAAAAAATGGGGAGAAGAAATGAACAGAAACTTCAACAAGGAAGAAATTTGAATGACCAAAAAACATATGAAAAAATGCTCATCATCACTAATCATCAGAGTGCTATCTCAAAACAACAATGAGATATCATTTTACACCACAGAGACTGGCACATATTCAAAAGAGTAAGAACAACAAGTGCTGGCATGGATGTGGGGAAAAGGGGACACTCATCCATTGTTGGTGGGAATGCCGGCTGGTACAGCCTTTCTGGAAAACAATATGGACATTCCTCCAAAGACTAGAAATTGAACTCCCATTTGACCCAGCCATACCACTCCTGGGAATATACTCTGGGAAGCCAAAAATATGCAGTGGGTCACCATCCCATATGGTCCCCAGCACTGCCATGGAAACACCATCCCTACTTTTATGTTCATAGCAGCATTATTCACAATAGCCAGAATCTGGAAACAACCAGAGTGCCCGAAAATAGATGACTGGATAAAGAAGCTTTTGGTACATCTACACAATGGAGTACTATGCAACTGTTAGGAAAAATGATGTTATAAAATTTGCCTATAAATGGATGGACATGGAGAGGATTATGTTGAGTGAAATTAGCCAGAAGGAGAGAGACAGATACAGAATAACTGTGTTTATTTGCATGACAGAAATATATATGTACATATTATGATACCAATATCCAAGGTCATGTGAAACGTGACCTTGTAGCAGGAGGTCTTGTCAAAGGTGGAAATTATCGCAAACGTGTGGGAGTCAGAGGCTAGGTAAGACAGAAAATGGAACAGTGACTGAGCATTAAATACAGGCAAAAAGATACTCATGACAACCCTTTAAGTATGTTCTGTAATCCATAGTCGGGAAGGGAGAGAGAGAGAGAGAGAGAGAGAGAGAGAGAGAGAGAGAGAGAGAGAGAGAGAGAGAGAGAAGAGAAAAAAAAAGAACCTGCCACGGATGCAGGCTGAGGGAGAGGGAGGGAACTGGGTAGTTGGTGGTGGGAGATGGGCACTGGTGGAGGGACGGGTGCTAGAACACTGTATGACCAAAACCCAAATATGAACTTTTTAATTGTATATCTTTGTAATTGTATATCTCACAGTGGTATAATAAAATACTTTAAAAAAAAAGAAACCCACAAAAAATAAATTAGGATGGGGAAGGGCCAGAGCCATAGTCCAGCGGGTAGGGCATTTGCCTTGCACATGGCAGACTACAGCATCCCATATGGTCCCCGAGCACTGCTAGGAGTAATTCCTGAGATAAGAGCCAAGAGTAATCCCTGAG